>PVKA01026795.1:0-22074 GCA_004027165.1 Ctenomys sociabilis
AGAAAGAAAGAAAGAAAGAAAGAAAGAAAGAAAGAAAGAAAGAAAGAAAGAAAGAAAGAAAAAAGAAAATTTTTTTTTTTTGTTTTCTGTATTCTCCCTATCCACCACCCTCCTCCATTCTTCCTAGTCTATTTTATACTCTGGCTCATAGTAAGTGATCAATAAATTTTGTGATCAGACCTGGATACTATCATTTTAATAATCTTGAGTAAATCTCTACCCTCAAAAGAAAATTAGATATGGTAACAAATACAGTGGTAACTCACTTCAAAAATTTAATCAGGTGGCTGGAGAGATAGCTCAGAAGTCTAAGTGCCTGCCTGGCAAGTATAAGGTCCTGAATTTGATCCCGCATACCTCAAAAAAAAAAAAAAAAAACTTAATTTGTTCTTCAGTTTTGGAAAAAATGGCCTCATTTGTGTTTGTGTAAGAAAGATGGCCATGGCCAAGTCTGTCACCCAGCACAGAATTTGTGCATAGGAACAAAAATTTGCCAAACATTTCTACTTGAAAGTCAAATTGTTTGAAAAAAAAAAAAAAAAAAAAAAGCATTTGTGAGCCCAGATGCCACAATCACAGTAATGACATCAAACATCACAAATAGTAAAATTGAAGTATGCCACAGGAGAAAGTAATTAACCAGAAACCGATTTATTACATTTTTCCCTTTCCTTTCCAAGCACATGCCCTACCAGGCGGCTTTATGTCTCTCTTACTCAGGTAAGATATCATATTTTATTTGGCCTTACAAACAGCAATTTGTGGCTTTGCAGTGCTTTGCTATAATCTCCTTACTCCCTAGAAGTCCTCTGTCTCACTTTTACAAATCAAAATAATTTCTAGTCTTTAAGAAACAGAAAACAGGGGCTGGGGAGATGGCTTAGTGGAATAAGCGCTTCCCTGGCAAGTGCAAGAGTCTGAGTTCAATCCCTGGTTCCACTAAAAAAAAAGAAAAGAAAATAACAAAGAAACAAAGAACAATGCAGCCTCCTGCTAGGATTTAACCTACTCTTCTAGACTCTGCTAACACATTCCTGAGATTTTTATTGCTTTAACCTCTTTTGGGGAGCACAAATATACATTTGTAAAAGTCTTTGATCTTGACCTACCGAAATCCTATTTCCTATTTCTCCAAAGTGTATTTGTAGTTATTGCCATGAATCATTAGGGTTAGTTTTATGATGAAAACTAACTTATGATTCATTAATGACTTCTGTTCATTTTACAAGGGAATATTTGTAAACCACTCTCTCCTTTAAATTTTTGATGTAATCACATATGCATGACCATCTTAATGCTTTTTCTTTTAAAATTATACATAAATGTTTGTGATACATAATGAAAATATCCATCTTACCATTTTAAATTTTTCATCAAGTTTACTTATTTACTTCTCCACCTCACTTCATATTCTGCAGTTGAATGCATTGGTTTTATGTTTTCCTATCTCAATTTCTGGGTAATTGTCTGACTGTCCTAGAGAAAATGCATTTAAAAAAAAATTGTGGTTATAAATAAAAGAAGGGAAAACTAAAGAAGAAAAGATAAATGGAAACACGTGAAGTTTTCTGAAGAAGTCAACAACTTCTGACATTACTAGTTCTATGGACAACCCACTACTATTATGGACTACTGGACTATATTGGAATATGTTGCTGAATTCACGCACCAACAATATTTAAATGACAATGGAATACCTTTCTCTGACAAAACTAAACAAAAAGGGGGATACAAATGAAGGACCATTTTGTATCTGAATATTCAAAATAGTTAGGATAGATATATAACTACTTTCTCTTAATTCAATGAATAGAAAGATTTGTTCTAATAGTGTTTGTGGACAGGATATTATGTCTGCATCTTGTATTATGAATATCCACTAAGACAACAATATGCAATGTATTTATTATTGAAAATATGCTACGAATCAGTTTTAAAACTATCTCATTACTATTTGTTTGTCAATAAAATTATTTAAAAAACAAGACATGAAGACTTTACTCAAAGAGCATTATGTCTAAACTGTTAACAAACATGTCAGTTATACTTTAAGGTATGAACTTTAAGATTTGTTTAGGTCATTATGGCAATTTTCTTTCTTTCCTTTTTTTTTGCTGAATCAGAGATTGAACTCAGGCCCTTGCACTTACCAAGGAAGCACTTTTTCTACTGAGCCATCTGCCCAACCCCATTATGGCAATTTTCTAAGTGGTCTTCTACATCTCAACTTAATATGTTCATCATCTATTCACAACATAATGAAAGTTAAGCAGTCTTGTAAAAGAAATCATCATAATCATGTTACTTCTCTGCTAACAACTATACACTGGATTTCCAATTTAAATGATGCATAATAAAATTCAAGGTCCTTGTTATAAGAGAGAGAGAGAGAGAGAGAGAGAGAGAGAGAGAGAGAGAATTATGTAGGCTAGGGGGATAGCGCAGTGGCATAAGTGCCTGCCTGCCAACTAGAAGGTCATAAACATTTTCTGTTCATCCAGGTAAGATAGAAAACTGTAGAGGAAAAAAAAAGAGTGAATAATCCTCTTTTCAAGGATAAAATTATGCTATGGAAATAGTCATGCTGTCAGAAACTAGATTATATTTTAGTTCCTGGGTAAGAAGTCTACAATCCATTAAAACCCATAAGAACCAGTGCCTTGCACCCTGTTCCTAATCACTTATTCAATCTCTAATCCTAGGAAGTCACCAATTCACCAAGGATCAAGTAGCTCGTGGTGGTGCAGGGGAACCCAATTGCCAAGAGCATACGTACTTGAGATAGTGCAGTAACTTCATTGGACTGGAAAGTAAAACACATGCAACAGACACTTGTGTGAAAATCCAACTCTGTTGAGCACACTCATAGAAGAGGAAATATCCTGTGATCTGATTTTATGGATGACAGTATTCACAGTATCATCTCAAATATTTGGACTTGGGTTCAGATAGTCACTGGATGAATATAAATTGTCTGTTCCTTTTTTTACTATTTTCTAATATCTGATTTTACTGAGAGCCTGAAACATGTTCTTCATTTTAAATATGTTCAAATCTAATAATGGAAGGTCCTCCATAGTCTTGTTTTTGCCTGAATTTATGTTTTTAATATTGTTTTATTGCTTTTGCAGACTCACACATTTAAAATAGAAAAAAAGAAAAAGACTGAATGCACTGCAATAAAATTTAATTTAAAATTTAATTTATTACCAGAGCATCTCTGTGGGAAATAGCATACAAATTATATAGCTTAGGAAAGTTAAAAAAAAGTTCTAAATCTTATTATGCATAGAAGAAAAGCAGCTAGGTTCAGCATAATTTTAAAGAACACACAACTTAATTCTATGTTGAAGCAACATGTCCAAAATACAAACTTCAATGGAGAAAACTTACATGTGTGTTAGTTTTATGAAGCTATACCTATTATATGATCACTGTTATGACAAAATTAAAAAAATTAGGCCACTCTGTAAGACTTACATTAATGATATTTGTGTAGTATATGTCCAATAAAATAACATAGACATTTTATGCACTTTTTAAATCATAAAAAGGTATTTTATGATTGAAAATAGACATTTATCTAGTTCTCCCATGTAAAGGGACACCATTTCATGTGATGTAGTATCTGTTTACGATCAATGTCCTTAAAACTTAGAACAGAGGGAAGGCAGATAGCTCGGCAGACTAAAGCACCTGCTTAGGCAGAGTGCGGTGGCCGGGTTCTGTCCCTGGTGTGCTCGCTGTCATGGTCCCACACACTGAAATAGTGATTGGGCCTGGGCCCATGGAGGCAGGCACCTGTGATCCCAGTGCTCGGGAGGCTGAAAAGAGGAGAATCACTATGAGTGCGGTCTACGTTGTGAGACCCTGTAGACCCTGAATTAAATAAATGTTTTGAAAAGTTATAATAGCCTAGAAGATAATATTTTAGAAATTAAAAGGAATCTTGGCCTGGCTCTTTGGTCCCCTTCTACTGTCACTTCATTATGAAACCTTGGCAAGTTATCAAGCAGCCCTAACCTTCCAGGATCATTCTCCTCTATAAAGGAAAATGCCGGTAGTGCCAGAGTGATGGTTTTGAAGACTTTGAAGGATAGTATAATTACTATAGAGAAAAATATTACGTATTCTATATTACAGTATCTTTTTTATTATGTACTTTCATTCAAAAAGTATCTCAGCCCAAGCGAAAGCTTGACAGATTCCAGGATCAATAATATTTTTCTATGAAATAACACTATTAATATAAACAATGCAACTGTTAATATTACTGGAAACTATTTTATCAGTGATTATAAAACATTCAGGATAGAGAGTTGGCTTCAAGTATCTTAATCACATAAATATCAGTGAAATCTGAGCAATATTCATTGCAAGCACTTGAGGCAACGCGGAAATATAAGTGTATGTCATAACAGGGAAAGTTCTCCGGATTGCTCACCTCTTCATCTTTCTCAATTCTCCAGTCCAGATAGCTGCTGGACCATTTGGTCTCTGGCCTTCTTGATTTTTTTCAATCACTTATATTTATTTTTTATATACATACACAGCTTTTTAACTTTTATTTTAATGTAAACCCTTTATGTAAAGTGCTATCGTTTTATGTAGATGAGATACACTAATTCATGTAACTATTTTCCTTTTATGAACATTTAGATTACTTCAATATTTAGCAGTCACAAAGAATGATAGAATTATATGTCTTTTTTGATGTATTTGCTAGTATAAATGCTCGTACAATCACAGATTAATAGGAAAAGATGAGAATATTTATATTATGATTTCATATTATCAAATTACACTTTTTTTTTTGGCAGAACTGAGGATTGAACTCAGATCCTTGCACTTGCCAAGCAAGTACTTATTTTACTGAGCTATCTCCCTGACCCTCAAATTACACTTTTAAATGTTGTAGTACTTTATAATAACTTACATATCTGTATATTATTTATCCTCACACACTTCCCACAATATGTTTTATTCTTTTAATGAACAATAATTGCTCATGGTAGGTACTAGGCATTTCATACCTTACCTTAACAGCTAAAAATGTTTATTCTAGCAGAAACAGATTGATAGAGTAAAAGAGCAAAAAAATGGCAGGAAAGAAGAAAAGAAGGAAGGAAGGAGAAGGGAAGGAGAAGAAAAGGAGGAAGAAAGGAGTGAAAATGCATGAATGCATAAAGTAGGTAAATTTAACATCAGAAAAAAAGCATATATGAAAAAAAGTAGGATGAGAGCTATTTGGGAGTGGAAGAGCTACGAATAAGCTGCTCTCTTCTTGGTGGGACAAACTTAAAGGAAAGATTTAATTCAGCTCATGGTTTAAGAGGGTTCATTCCACTGTCAGCATCTCCAAGACAGAAAATATTGTGGTAGGAGAGAGACTGTGATAGAGTGAAATCACTCCCTTCATGGGAAGCGGAGAAGGTGGCAAAGCCAGCAGACCAGAAAGGACTGTGTGTCGGTCTCATCCTTTTGGCAAGTCCAACCACCCTGACTCACAGAGTGCACCCAGGTGTGTGCTTCACCAGTAAGCTAGGCATCTCTTAAGCCAGTCAATTTGATGATCAATTAATGATGACAGACAGCAGTTTCAAATAGGACGATCTATGTCAGGGGCCATATGACATCTCAGCCAAATGCCGAAGAATGTTATAAACTCAATCCATAAACAAGAGAAGGAATTCTATTGTCCTCTGGCTTCCAACATTGTTTAAAAAAATAGCTCTTTAGATCCAGGGATATCTTAGTGGCACAGTATCTGTTTGCAAGCACCAAGTCTTGAGTTCAGTTCCTGGTGCAAAAAAATATATATAGATCTTTAGTGCCCAGCATACTATTCAAATCCGGTATCTTTCACAAATTCTGTAAGCTAGTTTGTTCTTGACAGTTTTTTTCTTGAATTTGTAACTCAAAAATATCACTGAACTATCTTGAAAATTCCAGATTTTAAATTAATTTTTCCCATGTTTCCATACATTCTTTTATCCTACAGATTTAGATTTACCATTTATTTTGAACAGTTTTCTTTGAGTCTTTGGTTATTTTTCTTTGCAGTTAGTTTTCTCCTTTTAGAAACAATTACCCAATTCTATCTCTCTAGGCCTTGGGCATTCCTTTGACATCCTCCATTCTTGGACAGCTATTTTATTCGTTACTTCCAACATTTCATATGGAGTATATTCCATGTATTCCAGCCCACCCTGTGCTCCTTTCCTAGTATGAATGAGCTTAGGCTTTGTATAACTAAAATTGCTATATATTCCTCTCATGTTTTAAAATCATGAGACTGCTTTTTAAACTTCAGCTTCAGAGTTTTCTCACTCAACTTTTAAAAGTATTCTCCCAACTGACTTACACAATAAATGATAATAGAAATAATATTTACTAAGGGTTTACAAAGTTCAAGTCTACTATTCATAGTTTCTAATTGATCCAGTACTTATAATGGACCAATGAAACTTTCTAGTATTGTCTGTTTCACAAATGATAATGCCTTGTACAGACAATAAACAATAACATACATGCCAGTTTCATCAAGCAATCTTCCTGAAAAGGTAAGCAGGAGGGGGAAGAACTGCATTAGGCTCTACAAAGCCTATATTCCATATATTCCAGTGCACACTGTGCTCTCTTCCTAGTATGAATGGGCTAAGACACAAGCTATCTGAACTTCATTTAACCAGTGTACAAAGGAAAGAATCATCCTAACATGTAGGGTTACTTGTTAAAAAGCAAAACTATGCCTTTTGTGTAAGATTATGTTGGAAAGTTGAAATGTGTTTATTCTTTGGTTCAGAAAATACTGAGTTCACTGTAAGTGCAAATGTTTATTGCTGTATCAGGGTTTCTAAAGACAGAGGTAAGAGGCAACCACCTTGGGCTTTTGCCATGTTTTAGAGGTAGTGGAAATTTATATTGAAAATCCAAAGTCAGGAAACATTTGAAAGAGAAGAGCAATTGGAGAGAGAGTCAAGTTAGAAAAACAGTGCCAGGGATTTGAGTGTAGTTGAGTGAAAAACACCATCTATTTGGAGAAAAAGCCTATGTTTCTCTCTTCTTCAATGCTTTCTCTATTCAATAACTCTTTTTGGATCCATGCTTCACCCTTCAGTTACACATGTGCACTTAAATTTGTATGTTCTTCCACCATCAGAAAGAAGTCTTTCATATCCTTTTCTTATTTATCTACAAGCTTTAAAATCCAACTTGATTATTTCACTTATTTTCTTTTTTTCTACTTGGAGAAAGATTTAAATTCAAAGTAGTGCAAGATGCAGTTTCCTCACCCAAGTCTCTGTGTTTGTGATCAGAGCTACTAAGTGTAGAATCATCTTACTTCCTCCACATACCTGAAGAGTTAGAAGCAGCCAAACATCTGCCATCGCACCCAGACTTGGCCTTGACTACACAATCAGCCCAATAATATTTCCTAAAGAGGATTTCTATCTCCAGAAATTGCCTCCCACTTTATTTTGACAACATTCAACACCCTTCTGTATGCAGCCATTTGTCTGATTGTGTGGGAAGGTTGATAAATTCAGGCCAAGTTAACAAACTGAAGCCTTTCTATCCTCACACACTTCTTGAACGTCCACAATGTGAGCATTCTACCATAACGCTGTTGACATAATTGCTTTAATGAGTTGAACAATTAAAGGGTAAGTTCAATCAAAGCATAACGTTTTGTATAAGTTAAAGATCAACTTTAGTTTTTATAATCCTAGAAAAAGGTCTGAAAAGAGAGAAGCAGATTTCAAAAGTTTATAGTACACAAATATGAATATAAACTTAAAAAATAAGTGTGAGTCCTTTGAACACCAGTGTGTCATAGTAGCATTCTCCTGACTCATACATATCCAGAATTTTGCTTGTGTGATCTTTTCTTGAGTTCATATTTATCCTTATTCTGTAATCCAAAAACTAGGTACTGTGAGATTAGCCAAGCAGTCTCCTTTCTGTTCCACTTTGAAAGACATGCCCCAGTCTTAGTAATACTGGAACAAATTGAAAGAAAGAGAAACTTAAACATGTAAGTATGGGAAACTCAAGCAGAAGCTGGAAAGGTTTCCATCTGACTGTCTTGGCAAGTAGATAAAGTTTAAGCTCAGTAGAGTGCAGGGCTGAGAATTTATCACTGGATTAACAGTACACCATTAATTGCTAATTCAGAGAGATCATTTAAGTCAGACATGGTGGCTCACATGTGTAATGCTAGAATTTGGGAGATGAAGGTAGAAGGATCACTGTAGGTTGAAAGCCAACCTGGGCTACATAAGCAAATTCAAGGCCAACCTGAACTGCATGGTGAGACCCTGTAAAAAGAAATCAACATTTTGTTCCATTGCTGCTATAAAGTAAATATTATCCTACCAGAAGGAAATGTATTCACTGAAAATACTGGCTTGATGAGTTTTGCAACTCTACTCCTGAAGTTATAATGAGTCAAGCTACCCATGTTCATCAACTTGTGGGATGAATTAAAGCCTCAGTTCTACTCTTCTGTATTTAGACATATATTTGCTACACATGCTTATGTATTACATATATGACCTCTTTCTGTATAACATCATATTTAGGCAATACATGTATTTAAACTATAAGGCAAACTAATCTTATGCAATCTAAAAGCATTCGATTTTTAAAAAATAAAAACATAAATAAAAGTACTCAACTTAAAAGGCTCATTTTCTACCTTGTCTTTGTCTCAATTTTTTTTCCTGTACTTTTAGGGAAGGGTCTATATGGTGTTCAGGGTCTCATTACTAGATTGGACTCGGAGTGATTCTCGGGTTTACAGCCTCCCAAGAGCTGGGATTATAGGTGTGCGCCAACACGCGCAGTCTCAATTGCTGTCTCAGCGCGCCCTGGATACGGGACCAGCAGGGCAAGCCCGAGGTTCAAACCCCAGGCCCCTGAGCCTGCCTACTGGTGCTTTAATTTGCTGAGCTATTTGGCTGCCCTGATATCAATTATTTTTATGTTTTTATTTTAAATACTTTACAGCCATGCGTTCATGAGTAGGCAACTTACATCAAAATACAATAAACTCCATCACGGTAGGAATGAATTTGTATAACACTTATTAAAATGGTAAGCTGTCATTCTTACTTCATATTTTGTGAATTTATTAGGCTTTCAGTTCAATATTTTCCTTTCAATTAAAGAATAATACACTGATTTTAAGTAGTCCTCAACATCACAAATGTGTGCTTAAAGTGTTTTCTTTTAATGCTGAATATTAGTGGCTATTTAATAAAGCTCATAATACTATTTGAAGGGCCAGTCAGATAGCTCATCAGACTAAAGCACCTGCTTAAACAGTCACAGGGACTGGGGTTCAATCCCCCGAGTACTGCACTGGCCCTGCCCTTTGGGCACAGTGAGGCAGTGACTGAGACTGGGCATGGTGGCGCATGCCTACATTGTTTCTCTCTTAACGGATATGCCCAATTCCCTCACTCCATTCTATTACAGTTGTAGCCAGTGCTGCTAACTAGTTAAAACATTTTTATTCACAGAGGGAAAACTTTAGCATAAATTCAGGTGTCCAGGGTCTGTTCTGTTAGCTCCATTATTCTTTGAGGTCCATCCTCTCGTGAAAAACCCAACTGTGCTTAGAGTTGAGGAAATTGTTCCAGTTAATTTCACAGAAACCTGTAAAAAAGATGCAGGAAAAAATGTGGTCTCTCGGTTGGATAACAACTTGTTTTTCTACATCTTTCTATTCTAATCCCCTTGGTTCTTAGTAATTAAAGAAACAGGTGGTGGGGCTACGATGAACAATGATTTTTTTTAATGAAGCTAGTTTCCTAGGGCTTTAAAAATTCCTTTGCTATACTAAGTTCAATCAATTTTAACACAGAGATCATCAATGCTCTTTGTAATCTTGAATGAATTAATTAAGATTTCACTTATGCTTCTTGATCAGCACACTTACTCTTTCAGGTAGAATTTATCCTGCTGAGAAACTGCAGCTTGCACAAGACTCTTTTAAGTCTTGTCAGACCTGAATTATGTTCTTTGTTCTGCTAGTACCACGGTATATTGCAGTGGCTTCTACAGCATTGCTTGCACAATATACATTTAGGTTTCTATTGTATAGCCTCTTCAGAATCATATGTATGTCTGATTTATTACAGGCTCAGAAAAAGGTACAATTCTTTCTTCAAATAAATATTCAATTAAGAAAATATTATACAAAAGCAAGGACTTTGGGGTTTCATTTTCCCTAAAGACATTTTTTAAAATAATACACACTAAAGAAATAAAACTTAAAAGTTATATCATAGAAAATCTTGTAGTAAGTGAAATTATTTTAAACAGTAGGCAAGGTGTGTACATATATTTCCAGAACTTTTAGTTAGCCCTAATTTTTCTAATTACAGACAAAACCTCGTTGCTTGACCAAATCTTGATCAGCTTCTTCTGAGTTGTCTTCTCAGCTGGGACCTGTTTTGGGTATTCATGTTTCTTTCTCTGTTTTTTTTTGTTTGTTTGTTTATTTTTTTTTTTGTTTTTGTTTTTTTGTTTTTTTGTTTTTTTTGGTTTTTTGGTTTGTTTGTTTTTTTTTGCGGAACTGGGAATTGAACTTAGGCCCTTACACTTGCCAGGGAAGCGCTTATTTCACTGAGCCACCTCCCAAGCCCTTCATGTTTCTTTCTATTGTCCAGTCAAAAATTTCACTCTGCCAGCCTGAGTAGAATTCACCAATCTCAGTATCTGATCACCTCAGCACTGCGTTCCTTGTCCTCCACTGTCCCCCACAAGTTAACTGGTCACCTTGAATTCCCCTCAACAGGTGTCCTGCAAGCTCAATTTAAGAAGAAGCCCTCTTCCCTTTGAAGTTTTACTTAATAAGTCTTCATCCCTATGCTTCTCCTTAGTTATAATTTTGCTTGTTGTCATCAGACTCGAGCCCAGTCTCTCTCCTCAGCTGCAGACCTCCGTTGTGATGGTTCCTGTACCTGTCACACAGATTCCCCTAAGTATAAAGTCTGCCTAACTGTTCTTTAACAAATGGTACTGAATAATTTATTCTTCAACATTACCAATATAAACCATAGAGTGAGAACTTGAGAATTTAAACTAGACAGAATGTTGACTTCTTGACAGTCAAGTAGAAGGTTTTCGGTAGGAAAAAATGTACCTGTAAAAACATAAAAGCTTTTATAGAGTGAGAAGAGCTAGCTATGTTGAATTTCCATGTAGAGTGGCACTGCGGGCAGAAGGGCAGTCAGGTTGCCTAGTCTCAAATCTTGGGTTTGTCACCTATAATGAGTAAGTGAATCAGCCCATGCTTTATACACAGCAAGAAAGCACAACTATAATATGCCTGGGTTGTAGCCCAATCCAAATATGTAAGATGCTGTGACCTCAACCAAAGCCACACGTACCTGAGACAGAAAGAGGCTCATTCCTGTACACAGTGCAGTTATCTGTACTCAGATTCAAGCTCTGTGGCAGTGTACTCATTAGCCCCTGTACTCATTACTTACAAATAATGAGTTAGATGTGAGGAGGGTAGGGAATGGCTGTTCTTAGGAAGAACTACTCTTCAATTGATTTGCCATACCATCTGAGATTTCCATCTATGCCTTAATTCCTTCATGTTGACATACATTTGTGGTGATGCTTCATTGCAATGCAACTGTCCCTGCTATAGCCTGGCCACTGAGAGTACCCCAAAGTCCTTGTGGTCCCATTTTGGTGGGACTGGAAGAGATGGAAGCCTCAATGGATGGGGTTTAGTGGGACATTTTAGGTCATTGGGGATTTGTCTGCAAGCCCTCTCTTGGTCTCTTCCTCTTTACTGTTTTGGGTTCTGACCTTAAGGGGAAGGCTTTGTTCCTCTGTGTGCTCTGAGCCATCATAGCCATCCTCAGATGGTTATGTTTTGAGACCTCTAAAACTATGTGCCAAGCCAGGGAAATAGCTTGGTAGAATAAGCGCTTGCCTGGTAAGTGCAAGGTCCTGAGTTCAATCGCTGGTACCATAAAAACAAAAAATAAAACTGGGAACCAAAATCAGTCTTTCCTCTTTATAAATTGATTTATTGCACGTATTTTTATACTAATAGAAAAATGGCTAGCCCAATCCCTTTGAGGTAAAGCACTAAGGTAAATTCACTTTTGGTAGGGAGCAGCTGGTGGCATCCAGTGAGCCCCTGAAGTATAAGTGGTCTTCAGCAGGAACAATGAAAGGCAGAGCTATGTGGCAAACTGAGTGCAGAAGAAACAAACGAGGAGGTCACAGAGGGCAGAGCATGAGGTCTCACAGACCAGTTAGCACACTGCCACAGAGCTTGAATCTGAGCTGGAGCTCCGCACTTGGCGTTATCCAGAGAATGAGTACAAAATGCTGTTCTCTGAGCTCCAAAGCTTAATCGGGAGGCCTTGCTGCTCTCAGGCTTTCTATTTTTTGGAAGAAAAGACTGAAGGAGTATCTTAGTTATTAAAGAAGAATGCAATGTAAAGAAAACTTAGTTATAAGAGAATAATGCCATGAAAAGTAGTTTATTCTGCTATGAATATCATAGGAAAATGAACCAAGGCCTCCCATTCAGCACCTCCAGGGGTCTTTCATATGTCTGACAAGCACCATAATGGATAGACTAATCTGCTCCAGCTGTATCCCAGATTGAGGGACTCTCAGCAAGTTGAACACTTTCCAAGCTGAAGCCAGACTAAATTAGACCATCACAAATTAATGTATGGTTGCTATTTTAAGCCATCAAATCTTGGCGTGGCTTTTTGCACAGCAACAAATAACAGAACAGAAATGTAGTGAATCTGTATCCAGCAAAAACTGGCATGTGTGCAACACAAAAGGTATCTTAGCAAAGAATTGGAGCTCACCATCAAGAAGTCACTGGCCTTTAAAGTCATAGAACTAGCAAGAGCTGAAACAGAATTCAAACCACGTGTTCATAGTGGTAAAGTCCTTGGTGTTTTCCTCTATGCGTGCTATCTTTTATAATAAGCAACATGGTAATCAATGTGCCCAATTTTACCAGGTGTATTGGAGTGATACAAGGTAAAGCAGGCTCAGGAGGACCAGAACAATCCTCAGAAGAAATGTTTGTAGGAAATACAGAAGTGGTACAGGCCTGGAACATTCCAAAGGGTTGGAAATAAGGATGGAGCACTGAGTAGAATCTAGCCAAAGGTTTGGACCAGGGACACACAGACGCTCAAGTTAAAGCAAACAGCCTAATCCTCTACCAGCCAGAGGAAGCTGGAGTTGAATGGAAATCTTTTTTTCATACCCTAAGCCCAATTTTTACTTTGTGAAAATTTACTTTGGAAGCTGGAATCAGTCCCAGGATATATTAAGTAAAGGGTCTGTTCATGTACAGCTTTGTGATAAGAAGACTGATTTAGCCAGACTTCCGCTTAGAAAGGAAGTAATTACTAAAAATTGTATTTCACTGGGGAACTCTGAAAACAAGTCTTTCTTACTTGGATTCTGAACAAATTGAGAAGGAAGATAAACAGAAGATGAGAAGTTGCTGTGTAACTTTGGTGAAGGCTGAGTTGGAAGCCACAGCTTACCAGGGACATTCAGTGTGCTTCCTGAGCAAAACTTCAGGATTTGGTAGGCTTTCTACACAAGCCCTCTCGCCAGTTATCCAATCAGAGATGAAGACTATTTTCTGTTTCCTGTGACCATTTTGTTCTGTGTGTAGAATTCACTTCCAAGAATAAAACAGCTAGAGCTGAACCAAGCACCATAAGTGTTCTTCCCAAAGCCAAATAAGTCAGTTCAGACACAAAGGCAGGAACAAAGAGTTCCAGGGGAAAGAAACTTCAGAGGTGCGAAGGTCTTTCACCCTAGCATGTGTATACTACGTCCTTTCAAGAGAGGCAAAGTGAATGAGATTTCAGTTCTCTTCACTCAATAGTCACTTTTAAAAGATATCTAATATATTTCAGGGCTAAATATTTATGCTCAGGATGAGATCAAATTCTGATGAGGAAAAAAATCCTGGAGCACTGATAGGAGTTTAGACTGACTCAGCAGAGCATGGACAACTCAAACTGATCTTCTCGTCCAGAAAACAAAGCTGAAGGTTTCATTTTTCCACCATATCCAACAGGTAGCCAGCAAGGACCCAAATGCGATCAAGTGAGCTTTGCAGGGCAGGGCTGCAGAGATAGCTCAGCAGCCTAAGCACCTGTGCAGGCAATCACAAGAACCTGGGTTCGGTCTCCAGTACCACACCCCATGCCAGCCCCACCTGGGGGCACCCTGCCAGCCACTGAGCCTGGGAATGGTGGCACATGCTTGCAATCCCAGTACTGGGGAGACTGAAACAGGGGCATCATTATGATTCCAAGCTGCGTAGCAAGACCCTGGTACCAAATAGATTAAAAAAAAAAAAATGAACAAAAGAAAAGACATTCAGGATAGCAATAAAGTAGCATGAAAGGAGTTGTAAGTCAGACTTCATTCAATAAATACATAGATTATTTATTATGTGCTAGAAGCCGTGAATAACAGTCCGTAATAACACTGCAGTTGTCTTCTGAGGGCTTGTAGCCTTATGGGAAGTTTGGACCGCTAGGCAGTCAGGCAGCTGTAGTGATGTAGGGTGTGAACAAGCGAAAGTGTAAGTGTGGTATTGTAATGAGAACCACCTTTTCTAGGCCTAGAATACGACAAGGATTTCTGAAGATTTTAAGATTTGAAGAACAAATGGGTTTTTATAAGCCCAAGGGAAACAGGAAGAAAAACTTACCAAACAGAGAAAGCAAGAATGTACAGGTTCATATTGCTGCATGTGGTGATTTCAGCAAATGATGGGGAAAAAAATGTCACATGATTTTACGTCAGTGTCTCAGAGCACTGGGGTGGAAAACAACAGGACAAAGGGAAAATCAGACAAGGCAGGTTTAGTGTTGTGAATAACAGTTTTTGTTTGTACAAAATGTATCTTCATTCCTTTTGTTCATCCAAATTCCCTTCTCTCCCTCCTATCTCTCTCCAATCTCTCAATTCCTTCCTGGTTTTTTGTATACATTGGCAGTATGTAATGCTTATATTTGGTGTATGGAGCCAGTACATAACACATGCAACTCCTTTGTTTACCCCATTTTAGCCACCTGCCTCTTGGTCTCCTTTCCTTTGGAGAAAGGTCGATATCTCTCTTGATTTTTTTCTCCCTTGATTTTTATACATTACATTCATGCAAACATTCATACATGTACAATACAGCTAGGAACCAACTAATGAAGGACGCTGTCATATAAACCATATTTGGAGTTGATTTTTAGAATAAAGGGAGAGAAAGCTAATAAAACAGGTGAATACAACTGCTATGACGTCTATTCTTTTAAAATGTCAGTGTCTACAATATTTAGCATGTCAGAGATCATCTTAAATTTAGGAGTTCCAGTAATGTCTACACTTCTCTCTGGAGAAAATGATTTCATGAAACAGTTATGTAGAAGCAAATTCAATCAAATTTGGAAATAATGGAAGAAAAAAGAAAAGTATTGCAGTATGCCCATTTATTTAAAAAAAAAAGAGAGATTATAGTTTCAGTGTCCAGAAGGGACTGCGAATAGTAGCATTGGTTTCTTAAAAACAGAAGTGGTTCTTCAGTCCTGGGCCAAGAACATCTTCTTCCAAGTACTGTGTCTGTGGTATTTCAAATGTGTGCATGTGACTTGGTCCATAGTGTCCTAACATATCTGCTCTTGGACTAATAAGATGGAATCACATTTTTATGTGAGAACAATACACAGTTGTTTCATTAAAACCATGACTAAACTGAAGCCAGCAACACAGTACTTCAGAAGGGACTTGTTCAACTTTCTTTTGACAACTTACGATTTGCTCTTCAGACTTCTGGGGAGATAGCTCAGTGGTCTAAGAACCTGTCTGGAAAGCACAAGGACCCAGGTTCAATCCTGAGCACTGCGTGTTGTGCTGGCCACCGAAATCAAGCATGGTGTACACCTATAATCCCAGCACTGGGAAGACAGGAGGATCACTGTGAGTCTGAGCTGCATAGTAGCGTCCTGTATCAAATAAATAAATAAACAAATAAATGAATAAATAAATTTAAAAAGATATGGGCTTACACACTTTTGGTTAGATCATGAAAATAATAGCAATACTTATTCTGTACTAGATACAGAAAATTGAAAGATAAAAAGGATGCAATTTCTGTCTGGTTGGAAATCCCCATTAAATAGAAACACAACCTTCACTATCACTTCATTGCAAGTATCATGCTAATATTTTACAAGTTCAGTGAAGACAGACATAACACAACCATAAAAACATACAAGTTTTTGAAAATATTTCCTATTCTTATTATCCTTTCATGACAAAATTAAATTTTTTAAAGATTTAAAATTTCTGAATTTATTTCAACTTATAATATCACATTTCCAAGAAAAATGAACCTTTTGCACAAGAAATTTAAATAAAATCATACCAAGATACACAAAAATGAAATTTTTGCCAAAACTTATTGTAAGAAAAAATGATTAAAGTATATGCATAAAAAAATATTAGCTATGGAAGAACAAAATTAAAATAGCATCCTATTCCACATTAGAAAGAAAACAAAGAACCAAGTGTGTAAGAAACTAGACTAATTAAAGGACTGAAAGGAAAAAAAAAATCTATCCTCTTTGAATTTTATATTTAGCAAACGTACCTTTGAAAACTGAAAGTAAAATATTTTCTAGTTGTACAAACTTGAAATATTTTGATACCTCCAGATGTAGCATACAGGAAATAACAAAGAGCATAAATCAAAAGGCAAGAGAAATTGCAGTATGCTCCTGGATGAACAATAAAGTGATAGTTGTGCAGGACTATATAAAATATATTAGATGAACCCTTATTTAAAAGGTCATTGAAGATTTCTATGAAACAGTACCAATACACGTATTTTTTTCATATATGTGTGTGTGTGTGTGTATAAAAGACAGAGAAGAAGTAATACAAAGTCAACACAAAATGAAAACACACTTTTTAAAGTTTCTAATACTACGAGAAGATATCAGACAATGTCTTTTAGATAAATTGTAATTCAAAGATATAGCATAAAACTTAAAACAAAAATTAAGATTAAGCAATATTCAGAAAATTAAATACTAATTAATTTAAAATTAAATGTTTCAAAACAATTGAACTAAGAAAAAATTTTCATGATAGCAAGGAAGTACTAAGAATAAAACATAAGATAAATACTGGAATGACAAATAAATGAGCATCACTTCTGACAGTTTAGGGATAGGATATCGCCCAAAGTTCTAGTGTGTTGTGGACATGGATAATGACCATGACACTTACTGGTGGCCAGGTGTCATTTGTGGGACTGAGCTACAGCTATTTCCTTGAAATCCACCCTGTAAACCCATATGGAATCATGACCCATAGGGTGCGAGAGCAGTGCATTTGTAGAGTGTGCTGATGGAAATATGTTTCTTCTATACACAAAAGAATAACTGAAAGACTACTATTGTATACCTCTTATTCTCCTGTGTTTAATTGTTTGCCCTACTTGGTGGGTTCTTTCCATTCTTGTTCATAGGGTTGTGATCATTTTGCTCCATCTCTAGAACATCATTTAGTAGTCTGTGTAGGTTTGGCTTTGTTATCATGAAATTTTTTACTTGTTCTTTGTCATGGAAATATTTTATACTTACATTATAATTGAAAGAGAGTTTTGCAGGGTATATCAGTTTGGGTTGGAATTTGTTTTCTTGCAAGACTTGAAGTACTTTGCACCATGCTCTTCTTAACTTGATGGTTTGTGAAGAGAAATCTACCATTATCCTGATGGGTTTTCCTTTAAATGTGATCTGTTTATTTTCTTTAGTGGCTGTTAGTATACTATTCCTGTGCTGAATTTCTGGGATCTTGATTATTACATGTCTGGGCGTGGTTTTAATTGGGTTGATGTTATTTGGAGTTCTATGTGTTTCAGTTACTGAATGTCAGATTGTTGCCTCATATTTGGGAAATTTTCTGTTATTACTTCTGCCCATATTCTTTTAATATCATTGGTATTGACTCCTTCCATCTCATTAACGCCTATTAGCCTCACATTGTTCATTTTCGCATCATCTTGCAGGTGTTGAATTGTTTTTTCCTGCATCCTACTTGATTTTAACAGATCTTTGCTTTCTTTTTCACTAGCTACAATGGTATCTTTGAGGTCAGAGACTCTATTTTCACTTTTGCTCAAATGGATTTGCCAGCTTACGATTGCGGTTTTAATTTCCTGTATATCACTTTGGATCTGTTTCATACATTCTATTTCTTTCCTATATTGTTTATTCAGGGGTTCCATCATTTTTATATTCTGCTCTATTTTTTTATCAATGTCTTCTTTAGAAGCACTTAGTACTTCTTTGATTATAGTTACCACTACTTTTTTACTTCAGAAATTATTTTTGATCTGATTTCTTCTATACCTTTCTGCAGTTGTTTCTTTACTTCCAACGCTGCTATTTCAGAGATTTCAAGTGTGTGATTTCCAATTTCCTCTATGTTAGTGTCTTCTGTATTTGTGCTTGGTGGACTCAGAGCCTAAGACTGCTTTTTGTTCCTTCTTTTTGTCATTTTGTATACTTTTGACCTCTGGTGTAGAGCTTAGATAGAGTTATTACCTTAGCACTAGTTCCAGATCTAGGAAGGTCAGACTCCTCCAGGTGGGTGTGGCTTGGGTCTGGCTGCTGTGCTCCACTTCTTCCTGATGCAGCCTTGCAGGTGAACCCTTTGTGTCACTCTGGCAAGACGTTCTGCTCCTGAATCAGCTGGGTGGGTCTTGCCTCTAGCATCATCACAGGAAGTTCTGCTGAAGGGTTGCACTCTGGGTGGGATGATAATCCTGTGGCCAGGGCCGTCTCCCTCACATGCCCAGCCTGTGCTCTGCTCTGGGTCCCTTCAAGATCCGGCAGCCCAGGCAATCTCCCAAATTAACTTTCAAAATTGAAAAGGGGAATGAAAAAAAGTAAGATATGATATATATATATATATATATATATATATATATATATATATATATATATATATATATATATATATATATATATATATATATATATATATATATATATATATATATATACATATATATATATATGTATATATATATATATATATATATAATCATATAATATTCCCCAGGGTGAATATAATCTTTAGGTACTGCCAAAGTGTACTAATAAAAAAAATTTATACATTTTTAAAAATAGCTCTGCTCAGAGGGAACAGAGTCTGAGATAGCTCTAGGATATATCACTACATTAAAATGATATAAAATATTCAAATTATATGAATAAAAATAATTTTACTTCACATCACAAACTGAGTCCACATCAATTTGGCATGGTATGGGCTGCTAGATGAGTGGAAAAAAAATAAACTAGAACTTTAGAAATGAACGTTATGTTGATTTAAAATTACTAAAATAAGATTTCACCAGTAATCCAGACCTTCCATAGATGACCTAAAGTGTTGCATATTTAATGTGACAGGAACAATCAAACTTTCTGAAGAATTCCAGGACACTTGGACAAGGTAATTACACCTATTTGTGCCAAAGACTTGGCTATTTTTCCGATTAATCCCTGTTGTTCAACTTTCTATGTCAAAAACATTCATTATGATATTTATGATAAAATTCTGAAGCCATCCGCCTATTACAGTTTTTGTGTAGGTGTCCCCTGAAAGCCTCACACAATCATGGGGCAGCTTCTGGAGTTTGCACTAATTATTGCGGGTATGGGTGCTGCACCTTCTCTGGGATGGGTAATCGGCATTACAATGTAAGGAGGGGTGAGTTGCTAGCTACCTGCCTGGGCTGCTGCCTCCCCTTTGCTCTCTTGCTTTTTGCCCAGTCATGAAAGGTTCCTCTCTGCCATGTGCCACTATGCCTTGGAGCCAGCGGAGTACGGACTAAATAAACCTTTCCTTCCTTCATTTTGGGTGTCGGGTATTTGTCCCAGCAACAAGAGAAGAGCAGCTGAGACAAACCCAATTCAAGAATGATAGATTCAGTGTATCACTTATATAAACACTCCCTCGTTACTCAGACATCTTCTACCAGTTAAGCTAGTCACTTCCATCCGATTGGCTTGGGAATCATTCAGGGGATTAGTAAAGCATACCTCTGGGCTGGTGAAGAAAATGTGGCCTGGGGGTTATGTCTGGCCCCAGCCCCTTCCTCTCTTGTGCTGTTCTCTTGCTGTCCTTCCCCATAGCTGTGAGGTACTCAGATTTTTCCGACTGTGCCCTTCTAACTCATGTCTCTGCTTTGAAGCCAGCCAACCATGGACTGAAAGCCCTGAAACTGTGAGCTAAATTCAACCCCTCCTTAAACTGTGGGTGCTGCATATTGGGTCCCAAGGATGGGAAGGCTAATATGTATCTCAACTATTTTAGACAAAACACTGTTCAATGTTTCCTTGCAAGTCCACATTTATGAAGAAAGCAAATCATCTGTTATATCTAAAAATGCCAGCCTAGTGAAGAGCAGCACATAAATTAGCTTCTCCACAGTGCTTAGGGTCAAATACTCCACTAATAGAAACAGATGCGAGCAGATAGAGAATTCTTTGTCAATCTATTTAATTTATTTGTTTTTCAACTCCTTACAAAAGAAATGGTCTCCCCCATTGCTCTTGCTGGTCTTGCATTCCTCTGCAACCTTGAACTGTTGCTCCTGTACCATGCTGCATGGCCTGGGGGCCAACTGATTATGTGCTGAAGCCTTCACAGGCTGAGTGTCCTGAACTACACCTCTGCATGTGGGAAGGGAGAGTGAATTGCACAAGGTGTGGAGAAGCGTGTGCTTCTCCCACAGTCCCAGGACAGCAGGCTCACAGAGGACAGCTGCAGGGACCAGATGAGCCCTCAGCCCATCCTCCCTGGAGCTGGAATGGCCTCTCACACCATCACATCACTGTAGCTCTGCTGAGCTGCTGCCGCCTGTCCCATCAGTAGCTGCAACCATGGTGAGCACTGTCCTGCATCCTGCAGCCCTCACCAAGAGAGCTTGTGGAGCTTTGGCCTGCCCTCGTGGTCACTGGATCCTACTTGAGCTATGGCTTCCCCCCCTACCTCCACCAAGCTTCACTGAACCACACACAGCAGGAGGTTTGGTGAGCCCACCCTGCCCTCCTACTCTCCGGGAGCCTTGCTCATCCACACCTCTTCCTCCTGCCATCGCTGCAGAGTGAAGGTGAATATTGGGTGCTTCATAAATGTCCAAAGAAAGGGGGAAAAGGGCTATCCTCGACCCCTAGCTTACCCAAAAAGAAATGATACACCATTTGCAGGTGGGCTTTGTGTGGCATGCTGTAATTCAAGGTATCGATAATAAATGAACACCATATGTCTAACCTACCCAAAAAAGCCAACAAGAATGATGATGCATGCCTTTGCTTGTGCTGTTGGCCTATATCTGCCAAGTAAGAGTTCTAGATAGTCTCAAGATTTTCCTAGCTTTTCCTAGAAATCCCCAATCATCTCACCTGTGATTATATCACTACCTTCTCTTTGGCTACCATACCTGTTAAACTTGCTGCTGTGATAACTAGGTGTCTATAAAACTTGAGCCTTCTAATGTGTACAAGGAGCCCAGGGATACTGAAGCAAAGATATTGAAGCAATAACTTTTTCTCTTATCTTCAAAAGCCATGCAATAATTTTCAATAAAGAAGCTACAGATATTGGCTCTTTCTGAACCAAGGCTCCAGCTTTTCTAGATTTCACTCCCAGCCTCCAGTCTCCTACCCACTTATCCCTTTTCCACACTATATTTAAGTCCCATGTAGCAGTCCAAATGTACACCAAGAGGTCACCCAGGTGACAGAGACCAGGTATGCCTCAAAATCATCCCTCATCTCACAGCCCTAGCACACTGCCATTTGCCTTGCACTTGTGCAGCTCAATGCATTCTTCAGTTTTCAACACAAATATCAATCGCTTGGGAAATTATTTCCCAATCTCTCCCTAAATTAGATTAGGGCCTCCTGTCACGTGCTGCCATAGTGTTCTATGATCCTTCTAAATGTTTAGTTCAATTGCTTATTGGTA
>PVKA01026796.1:0-31297 GCA_004027165.1 Ctenomys sociabilis
GACAATTTCTTTGAATAACTCCCTATGGTTGCAGAATGCTGGACTGTGTTGGATTGTGGTGTCGAGTTCAAGCACCTAAGGTAGTTGAATGTCAATGGAGTGCCCACTTTTGACAGGTGTAGACAAAGGAAGGGTTGTAGAAAGAAAAAATCAGGATGTGTGTGTATAGACAGTACAGTTGGGATAGATAACGCTGTGCCTCTACATAATTCTATGAGAGGCAAGATCTGCACTAATGGTGGTTGGACAGGATATTATGTCAGCTTTTAGTGCTATGGTCATCCACTAGGTAAATAATTATTGAATCTTTGATATAATTCAGCTATAAAAAAACCTATAAATATAATTTCATGTATGCACCTTGTACAATACCAAAACGTTATGAAAACAGTTTGCAATGTATTAATTCATTGACTCTGTATGGCTAAGGTGTCTTGAAACTGTCTGATTGACATTTGTATTTTAATAAAATAAAAATAAATGGAAAAAAAAATGACCACTAAAAAAAAAAAAAAAAAAAAAAAAAAAAAAAAAAAAAAAAAAAAAAAAAAAAAAAAAAAAAAAAAAAAAAAAAAAAAAAAAAGGTAAAGCTACATTAATAGGCTGAGCTATAAAAGGCTCAAGTCAACAACTTCTGACAATGCCAGTCCTGCAGAAAACCCACTACTATTATGGACTATTGGATTATATTGGAATATTTTGCTGAATTCACACATCTACAATATTTAAATGACAATGAAATACCCTTCTCTGACAAAACTAAACAAAAATGAATGACCACTTTCTATCTGTATATTCAAAATAGTTAGGATATACAGCTACATTCTCTTACTTCAATGAATGCAAAGATTTCTTCTAATAGTGTTTGTGAACAGGATGTCATGTCTGCCTCTTTACAATGAATAACCTCTAAGACAATATGCAATGTGTTAATCATTGAAACTATCCTACTGATCGTTTTTGAAACTGTCTCATTGCTAGTTGTTGCTCAATAAAATTATTTTTAAATAAAAAAAATATCTAAATTTCTTACAGAATTCTGCTGTGAATCCATCAAGACCTGGGCTTTTCTTTGTTGGTAAGGTTTTTTTTTTTTTATTACATTTTCAGGGGCCAGGGAGATGGCTCAATGAAATAAGCGCTTCCCTGGCAAGCGTAAGGGTCTGAGTTCTACAACTGGTTCTGCCAAAAGAAAAAAAAAAGGGGGGGTATTACATTTTCAATTTCATTTCTCATTATTGGGTTATTCAGAATCTGTATATCTTCTTGACTCAGTTTTGGCATTTTATATATACCTAGGATATTGTCCATTTCTGCTGTGTTTTCCATCCTGTGAGTGTAAAGATTTTGGAAGCAGGTATTGATGATCTTTGGAATTTCTCTAGGGTCTGTAGTGATCTCACCCTTTATTGCATGAATTTGTTTCTCTCTCTCTCTCTCTCTCTCTCTCTCTCTCTCTCTCTCTCTCTCTCTCTCTCTTTGATTAGGCTGGCTAGGGGGTTATCAATTTTATATAACTCTGACTCATTTATTCCTTGTATTTTTTTCTCTAATGCATTAACTTGTGCTCTAATCTTTATGATTCCCTGTCTTCTTTGGGCTTGACTTGCTCTTCTTTTTCTAGGAGTGAGAGGTACAGCATAAGATCATTCACTGGACTTGTTCTGTTTTCCCAATATGTAAATTTACTGCTATAAATTTTCCTCTTAAGATAGCTTTAATTGCATCTCATAGGTTTCAGTAAGATGTATCTGCATTTTTGTTTGATTGTAGATATTTTTATTTTATTTCTTCTTTAATTTCATCTATGACCCACTGGTTGTTTAGGAGATTGTTATTTAATTTCCATATGCTTATGGTGTTTTTGTAGTTTCTTTTGTCAATAATTTCCAGTTTTATTGCACTGTGATTAGACAGTATTCATGGGACAATTTCAATTGCTTTTCATTTACTCAAGAGTGCTCTGTGTGCTGGTATATGGTCTATTTTGGAGAATGGCCTGTGTGCAGCTGCGAAGAATGTGTGTTTTGCTATTGCTGGGTAAAACTCTGTAAAGGTCTACCAAGTCAATTTTTTCACAACGTTGGTTTAGTTCTGTTATTTCTTTGCTGATTTTTTGCCTAGTTGATCCATCTCTTTGTGACAGTGGTGTGTTAAAGTCCTCCATTACTAGTAAGTATATCATTGGTCTTTTGATTTTTCATGTCTTTAAAATTTGTCTTAGGTGCTTCCCTGGCAAATGCAAAGGCATGAGTTCAATCCCTGGTTCCCCCCTCAAAAAAAGGGTGGGGGTTGGAGGGATGGCTCAGTAGAATAAGTGCTTCCGTGGCAAGCACAAGGCCCTGAGTTCAATCCCTGGTTAGGCCCCCCTCCCGAAATAATTATTGTCTTACATAGGAGGGTGCTGTCCTACACTGGGTACATATATATTTATAATTGCTATCTCTTCTTCTTGAAGTTTTACCTTAACAAGTATGTAGTGATTTTTATGTCTTTGTTTGCCTGTTTTTGTGGCCAGCTAAATGGGGTTTGCACAGCATGTGGTGCTGAGAATTGAACCGTGGTCCCTAGACTTGCCTAAGCTTGCCTAAGTCTAAGCACATTAGACTGCTGAGCTAACTTGCCAGCCCTTCTTTATGTCTTCGGATGATTTTTGTTTTGAAGTGGATATTGTCAGCAACCAAGATAGCTACCCCTGCTTTTTTCTGATTTCCTATGCCATAGAGGATTACTTTCGAGCCTTTGACTTTCAGTGTTTGAATTTCCTTTTGAGTTAAATATGTTTCTTGTATGCAGCACATTGTTGAATTTTGTTTCTTAATCCATTCTGCTTTGTTTGGTGAATTGAGGCTGTTTTTATTTTATTTTTTTAATGTATTTAGTACAGGGTCTACAGGATCTCACTACCCAGATTGGACTCGTGTGAGTCTCCTGTGTTTAGTCTCCTAAGCTCTGGGATTACAGGAGCATGCCACTCCTCCCCGTCTCCATCACTGCCTCAGCGCACCCTTGGGTGGGGGGCTGGCACAGCAGGTTGAGGATCCGATGAGGCTGTTTACAATGACAGTTATAATTGATACATACTGGGTTATCTTTGTCATGTCATGTTCTTGTTGTAGGGTCTCTATATATTTTTTAACCTCTTTGTAGTTACTTGCTGTGTTTGGTGGTTCCTTTCTGTTGTTCTTAAAGTTGTGATCACTTCCGTCTTTTTCTAGAATATCTGTCTGTACTCTTTGTAGGGTTGGTTTGGTGGGCACAAATTTCTTCAGTTGTACTTTGTCATGGAAGGATCTTATTTCACTGCTGAATTTGATAGATAGTTTTGCAGGGTACATCCTGGGTTGGAGGTTATTTTCTTTCAGGACCTGAAATACTTCACTCCAAGCTTTTCCTGATTTGATGGTTTGTGTTGAGAAATCTGCCATGATTCTGATGGGCTTTCCTTTGTAGGTGATCTGTTCTTTTCTCTAGCAGCTTTTTATATTCTGTCCTTTGCTGAATTTCTTTTTTTTTAAACAAATGAGCAAAATTTATTAGACAATTTACCAAAGAAACTATGTAAATAACTATCAAACACATGAAAGCACACAACCTCATTAGTGATTAGAATACAATTTAAAAATACAACAAAGCCAGTCATAGTGGTACACAACTGTAATCCCAGAACTTGGGAGAGTGAGGTAGGAGGATCACTGAGAGTTTGAGACCAGTCTGGGCTACAAAGTGAGGTTAAGGCCAGCCTGAACTGCACAGCTAGATCCTGACTCAAAAAGATCTAAATAAATAAATAAAATGATGGGCATTCAAGTTGAGCACACTTCTCAGAGGACAGAATTATAGAAGCTAATAAATATATGAAAAAATGTTCCACATCACTAACCATCCACAAAATGCAAATTATTATTTTTTCAAATAATTTTATTGAGAAACAAATATCAATGAGACAATTTCACAACTGATTACTAGCACATTTTCAATAATTAATGCACTGCATATTGTTGTCTTACTGGTTATTCATCGTACAATATGTAGACATGGTATCCTGTCTCAAACACTATTAGAGCAAACCTCTCTATTTATTGTATTAAGAGAATGGAGCTGTATATCTATCCTAACTATTTTGAGTATACAGATACAAAATGGTCGTTCATTTCTATCCCACTTTTTTGATTAGTTTTGTCAGAGAAGGGCATTCCATTGTCAGTTAAATACTGTAGGTGCATGAATTCAACAAAATCTTCCAATGCAGTCTAGTAGTCCATAATTGTAGTGGGTTTTCTGTAAGACTGGCAATGTCCAAAGTTGTTCACTTGAACCTTTTACAGCTCAACATATTAATATGGCTTTACATTTTATACTTCATTTTTATACTTTTCTGCTGGATGGTTAAGACCAAGAAGATGCAAGACTTATATAACAAGAAATGTAACTTCTGTATCTGACAAGGTCAGTCAACTCCCTTCAGGACTTATCCTGAAACCCTACACTTTGTAGATCCTTTGTCAGTGTCAGCCATGTGGATGAGTCACGGCCATTGCTTGACCAATTTGCTCTCTATGAAAGCCTGAGAGAATGTTTTTTCTCCATGTGACTCTCCTTAGGCACACTCTACATTATTGATCACATTCCTCTGTGGCCCCATGATCTCCTTGATCATAAAATTTGGGACACAACTGAGCTACATGATGTTATACTATAGATTCTCCTATGTCCTGAGTCTTCCCTGACTTTGAAAGGCTGGGGCCAAAATGTTGGCTTTCCCTGCAGCCCTTCTTTTTCTCTAATTTTTTAATCTGCAAACTTAGGTTGTTAATCCTCTGGAAGAGAAGCTTATGATCACCCTACAACATATACAGTTGGTTTTAACCTAATTATCTCTCTGAATATTGAATATCTGAGGCACAACATGAAACAGGTATTTCCCATCAAGTATTGGTATCTCAAACTTCAAGTCTCTACAGAACATGAAGAAAAAATTTTAAAAATAAAAATATTTTTAAAAATGAATAAACAATTACATATTTTTATACATAAATTAACAAATTTAACTACATACAGCACTGTAGCAGTACAGTCCTGTGACATTTTTTGTCTCTCTTCTTCATTTATTACCCCCCTCTTTTTTTTTTAATAAACATTTACTTGAGAGACAGTATGACAGTAATTGGTATGTCATGACAAGCAGTATGTATTTAGAACACCAGAATGGCAGCCATTCCAAGCGTGACCCTGCTACTACACATCATTATTGCTTTCTTTAGTGCAGTTGCTTAGTTCACAGGTATCAGCATATATAGTTAGCCGTGGTGAGAATACTATCAATTAACTGCTAGTTTCAAATACCTGCTGAAGATTCTCAGGATCATTGGCTTACCCATCTTATGCATATAAATCTTTTGCCTAAGATGTTTGATACTCAGACAGATAGTGTGGTGAAGCTCCAACTGCCTATGTTGTAGGATAATAAAAATAAGCTCCTCTTCTGGAGGGTTAACAACTTAAATCTACAGACCAAAGCCTAGAGAAAAATAAAGACTGCAAGAATAGTCATCATTTTGGCTGTAGCCTTTCAAGATAAGTGAAGACTCAGGACATGGGAGAACCTGCACTGTAACATCATGTAACTCAGTTGTGTACCAAATTTTCTGATCATGGGGCCACAGAGGAAAGTGATCAGTGATGTAGAGTGTGCCTAAGGACAGTCACATGGAGAGGAAACATTCTCTCAGGCTTTCACAGAGAGCAAATTGGTCAAGTAATGGCTGTGACTCATCCACATGGGTCACACTGACAAAGGATCTACAAACTGTGGTACAGGTTTCAGGATAAATCCTGAGGGAATTTGTCTGACCTTATGAGATACAAAAGTTATGTTTCTTGTTATATAGGTCTTGCTTTATCTTGGTCTTAACCATCCAGCAGAAAAACATGAAAATGAAGTATAAAAGGTAAAGCCATGTTAATATGCTGAGCTGTAAAAGGTACAAGTCAACAACTTTGGACATTGCCAGTCTTACAGAAAATCCACTATTATTGTGAACTTCTGGACTATATTGGAATATTTTGCTGAATTTACTCATCTACCATTTTTAAATGACAATGTAATACCCTTCTCTGACAAAACTAAACAAGAAAAGGAGATACAAATGAACAATCATTTTGGATAGATATACATATACTTTCCCTTAATTCAATGAATAGAGAGGTTTGTAATAATAGTGTTTGAGAGAGAATATCATGTCTCCATCTTGTACTATGAATAACTACTAAGAAAACATTATACAATGTATTAATTATTGAAACTGTCCTACTAATTGGTTTTGAAACAGTCTCACTATTTGTTTCTCAATAAAATTATTTTAAAATATAAAAAGGAAATAAAGCATTAACAATCAATTTTTGTCTAATCTTGCAAAACTATATTTGTTACCCTGAACAACAGATTTGATAATGAAAGTACATAAAATAACAATGGTTGCTGATTTGCTATTCATCCTTTGCAAATCTGTAACTTATGTATTGGATATTACCCTGTTTCTATATTTGTTCCTGCTATTTTCTTTTTGCTTTTGTTTTTACCTTTCAAAATAAAATAAAATATTTACAATAAAAAAGAAGAAAAGGCTAATTAAAAATAAAGTATATTTATTTATTAATAATGTTAATTTCTTTCTTTGGTATTTATTACCATACACTTTTAAACTGCGATCAATTTAAGAAAAGATGGAAGTAGGGAAGCCAGGATGAGCTGTAAAATGCATATTAGTATCTACCAAGATAAAAATTGTTGGGCCAGTGAGATATCTCTGTGGACTAAAGCACCTACTTAGGCAAGCCTTGGCAAGCTCAAGGACCACGGTTTGATCTCTGGCACCACATGCCACACCAACCCTGACCCCAGGGCAGGATGAACCAGCTAGAGTCTGGACACAGTGGCATTCGCCTATAATCCCAGAGCTGGTGAGGCTGAAAGCAGGAGGATCACCAGGAGTCCGAACTGCATAGTAAGACTCTGTTACAACCAAATACATTGAAAAAAATAAAAGATAAGAATTCTTAATGCCGCATCTCACTTAAGGAAACAATGAAAATTATGTATATGCATGCTCATAATTTTTAAAATTCAATCATTGAAATAGCATTGAATCATAACAAAAATAGCTATTACAGTCCTATTAAACAGTAAAGTATTTGTCTAGTCTACAAAATACAAACATCTAGATATTCAATGTTGGAAATGTGGTTACTGCAGAGAGTTTAGTTCTATAATTTTTAACACTGCTGTGTGTAATAAATTGCCACATTCTATTTAAACCACTTGACTAACTTAATTTGCTTGATTAATAATACAAAGAGACAAAAGGAAAATAATAAATTTCTACAATACTCAGAATTAAATCATCTTCTATATTTAATGGCTGAACAATTTATTATGCTTTGTATGACTTCTTTAAAATATAAAGTGCTGATTATATGAAATTATTTAGTGTGAACTATTAAAATGGAAGTTCATTTAGAACAGACAATGTGTCCTTCTTATACTTTCACAAGTATAGGGTAAGTTTTCTTTACTAGAAAAATCTGATAAACTGAAATTAAAATCTACAATGTCTTCTCATACTTTTGTCCCCACCAGTTTTACATTAAAACTGAAGGAGACAGCCTACCTGAAGAGGAGAGAGAGAAAGAGAGAGAGAGATTGAAAGAGATTGAGAAATTGAGAGAGAGAATTTGAGAGGGAGAGACAGAGAGACTGAAAGAGATTGAGAGATTGAGATGGATTGAGACTGAGATTGAGATTGAGATCGAATGCTTCCTCTTCCTTGCTTTAGTTGGACCCTTCTGGGTCCGTGCAATGCCTCATCACACTCGTGGCATGTCTTCTTCATTCACCACTGATTCACATGCTAACCTCTTACAGGCAACATCTCACAACCAAATGAGAAATAATGTTTTACCAGTGGTTTAGGCATCCTCTCAAGCTAGTCATGTAGACACATAAAATTGAGAATCATTTCCTGCCATAATCTCTCTCTAAAAACATGTGCCTTAGTGACTTTTTTGTAGTATATGATTGCTACTGGGCCTTTGCCACTAGTGTCCATCAAAGGCCAGAGTGAGGCCAGCGCGACACCTCTGGCAACCTCCTAGATCACTGGCTCAGGTGCCAATGGGGCACAAGTTCCTCCCTACTTTTCATTTCCTTGAAAGTTTCAGGAGTTAGTCTTCTGTCACTTGAGCCTTAGAGTTCATACTTGAATGAACTTTGAACTTGTCATACCTTATAGCTGTCTGGAGTTTCACTCACATACTTTATAGCTGTATTTCTCTAGATTCACAAAACAAAACAAACAAAAACATATCCTTATGATATTTTTGTTTTATTTCAATCTACTCACAAATCCCTTTCTCTAGAACTCTAGCATGATTCCACATGGGCTGGGCTAGGCTGGAAGTTATCTTCCTCTCCCGAGCCTGGTACCACTGGACAGTGTGTACCTTGGTGACTCCTTTGTTCTGATTTGATTTTTTTCTACAAGATTTTATTTCTTACTCTTAGGCTCCTCCAAGAGGCAAATTTGACCAAAGAAGTTTTGGACTCCTTAAGAATGTATAAAATCCTTTTATATATGTGTGCTTAGTAATTCTTTTTGTGTTTGTCATTTGAAAATTGGAGTTGAATTATTTGTACTTTTTTGTACTGATAAAAGACACTGGCACACCAAACTCCCTAGTCTTTTTTATGATTCAATGTTAAAAGATAGAACCCCTAAATTATGCTTCAATTCTTTTGTTTCAAAATACCAACTTCTTTTCTTTCATTTCTTTTTTGTATCATTTAAATTTTTTCATTTTACATGCATATATCTGGAATATGAATAACTAGTTGGAAGACAACACCATGTATTCCAACAAATACTATGAAATTCATATTAATTTGTTAAGTGAAATTCTGCATCACTTGAAATTTTTTGTTTTAATTCTAATTTATACTCTTTAAAAAATGTTTAAAAATCTTCAAAATCAAGTCATTTCTTACAAGTGATGTGTATAATTAATGTTGTAATTTTCTTTTTCCCTTCAAAATAATTGAAGGCATATTTTTAAATGATGATCATTTTAAGTAAGAGAACTACAAGAGATCAAATTTGACTATTTTAATTTTTCTTGGAAACTATATTTAGCCTGAGATATACCCAAACATACATGCATTAACAAAGAGTAATACACTATCATTTAACTGAATAATTAAGGAGATGACATTTGACCTAGAAAACAAAGTAGAGATAAAAATCATGTATATGATTCACACAAGGCCTAATAATCTTCGTCCTGCTACATGGTTACAGGTTGCACTCCTAAGGACAATTCCTGAATGCTCAAATTCACATGATTATGTTAATGAGTTCTAAGAGTGTAAATAAATGAATCCAAATCAATCCTCACCATGGAGAAATATATTCTTTAGAACATTCCATGATTCTTGACTGTCCACTAAAGATACAAAATCTGTTCTGCTTCAAACTACTCATAACTTTCTTCAACTGTACATCAGCATGAGCCTCTTTGTCACAGAGCCATTCCATCACAGATTGGCTTTGGCCAACAAAGACTCCTCTCCCTGCCTTGGGCCAAGATAATGAAGTAGATGGATTGACCCATATTGGTGGTGCTTCTGATCTATGGACTATTGAATTCCACATCTCACCATACTCCAAAGGGTGTCATTCACAATATATAGGATGTGAATGTATTCCCTGAAGATGAAAAATGTGATATGAGCAGCATGGAACTCAAATTGCCCTTGGTTTTATACCAAAACTTCACTTCTCGTACTACCTTTAATTTCAACTCCTCCTTCTTTGCTTTTATTAGCTGAGCAAACCACTCAAAAGATGACCTCCAAACTCCAAAGGGCACCAATTTTGCCTTTTATTGACTTTATCCCATGACCCAGCTTGGCCTTTAAAAATCTGTGTCACTGAAGGTTGTGCCTGGAATAGCTACATCAAAATAACCTATGGCCAAACTACAAGTGGTCCCCTCTGGCCAGACCCACTCAATCAGAATAGCCACAGGCAGACACCAAACCACCCTTGGCTTAGGAACTATTAATTCATTGGGACACCTAGAAACACAGTTTATAGTACCAGTGAGGAAAAGTAGCAATTTACTCCTGCAGACAAGGCTAGTATGCAGAAGAGTTCAACATGCTCCCCTCAGTATCCCATATACACTAACAAATGCCACTTCATTGTCACATTGTTTTTCAAACTTAAAGTGATAATTGCTTCTTCACTGGGGCAAATGAGATTACCGCAGATAAGACCTGACATTAAATTTTTTGCAGAAACACTAAAGACTCATCACTCATAAGTGAGCCTAATCTGGAAGAAATCACCAGAAAGATAATCAGACACAGGGAGCCTGAGGAGAAATATGATTTGAAATCCTTAGGGAAGGATGGGCTTCTAATGCTGTTCATTACTTCCCACAGATGAACCCACCCAAGTCTTTTCACTATGTCCACTCCATTACTGGTCATGTTGTCCATAATGGTACATTTGCTGAGGAAAATTCTGACTATGCTTTAAAAAGAAGACAGTGCATAGGATCTTGTATCTAAGCCATTCAGTGACGGTATGGAGTCTTTCTTGAACAAACAAACTAGACATGTAGTCTGGATGAATGCTGATAAGATGCAAAGCCAGCTCCTGAGATTGGGATAAACTGAGGTTTCCTGCTATACTACAAATGAGGAGCACTCCAAACCAGATAATGTATGTCTTTTCACAATGGACTTGACCTTAGAATTCTTTTTAATCTCCTAATAAACACTCTGCAGTTTTTCCATGGGGCAATGTGCCTGTGTAAACATCTTCTGCATTTTCTATATTTCTAACTTGTATTCCTGTTTGGGTTTATTTATGTATTTAGTACGGGGTCTACAGAGTCTCACTACATAGATGAGACTTATAGTGATCCTCCTATTTACAGCCTCTCAAGAGCTGGAATTACAGGCACACACCGGCATGCCCAATTTCCATTGCCATCTCAGAAGGCCTCGGGGACAGGGCCTCATATGTCACGCCAGGGATCAAACCCCCGGCCCATGCATCTGCCTATGCAGGCTCTTTTAATCTGCTGAGCTATCTGGCTGGCCCCCTATTTGGTAAATAGTAAAAAGAGTTTTGGTACCTTTCTTCTTTGATCTTTATACTGAAGATTGCATAGAATTGTAATCTCTTCTAATTCATAGTTATTTTTTCTGAGAGCAGAGGACTCCATCAACTTTCTCATCCTTCCGTTGCTGCCAGTACCTTCTTACCCAGCATATTCATATTTAATTCAATTAAGCATGATAAAAAAAAAGAATTCGTTTACTTTTTCATAAATGATTGTAATAAGGATGTAAGAGTTTTAAGTCATTTAGGTTCCAGTGAGGAGAAAGAAACCACACAGCAATTGGAACAAGGAATGCTTAATGAAAAAGATAATTAGTTATGAGAAAGGATTACCTACTAGGGATAGGTAGTTTTTGTACAGTAGGGCATTAACATTTTAGAAATAGCAGAGATAAGGAGCAGCCAACACGTCTAGGGCTGAAGCAGATGACACAAAGAAGTCCTTCCTTCAAAGGCTGAGATTTACTGTTTTGAGTGGAGACAATAGAGACTCACTGCAAGGCCGCCAAGTTTGCCAAGTGGTGGGACTCTCTGTAAAGTTGCCTTATGAATTGCTGGGAGGAGCCACACCCAGACGATGCTGATGGCACTTGTTGGTGTTGAATGTCACTTGTGTCCTGTGAGTCCCCAAGCACCACATACCACAGCAGCTAGAAGGGGCCCTACCAGCACCAGAAGTTTCTCCTAGAGTGTCCCTCAAATGCCCTCTACTGAAAACGTTGAACATTCAGCATCAGATGCAAAGGAGAAATGTCCCATTATCAAAACCAGGACAGTTCAGTATGAATTCCTATGGTCTTGTTTAGTGAAATCTTGTATCATTTCTAATTTTGCTTTACTATATTTTTATTCTCTTTAATAAAAAAAAAAAACATTTAGGTTTTCTGCATAAAACAAGCAGAGTGGGCTGGGGTGATGGCTCAGTGGAATAAGTACTTCCCTAGCAAGCATAAGAGCCTGAGTACAATCCCTGGTTCTGAAAAAAAAAAAAAAAATAGAGCAATAAAGTTGGTGGATTCAGAGATAAAAACAACAATCTAATTAATTGACGTAGTCTATTTCTTTGGCTATTCAGCTTCTATACAGCATTCATTTGCATCCATTTGAACTTTATTAAAATGAGAGGCCAGGGGGATAGCAGTGGCTTCACTACATGCCTGGAAAGCACAAGGTCCTGAGTTCAATGCCTGGCACAAAAATAGATAAATAAATAAGTAAATAAAATAAAAATAAATCTCTTGGGGACAGTGAGATAGCTCAGCAGACTGAAGAGCCTTTTACGCAAGCTTAAGCAAGTACAGGGACCACAGCTCGATCCCCAGCACAACATGCTGCACCAGCCCTGACCCCAGGGCGGGCTGAGCCAGCCACAGAGTCCTGGCATAGTGGCACACACCTGTAATCCCAAGCTAGGGAGGATGAAAGCTGGAGGATCACTAGGAGTCCAAGCTGCGTAGTGAAACCTGGTAACAACCTCTCTCTCTCTCTCTCTCTCTCTCTCTCTCTCTCTCTCTCTCTATATATATATATATATATATATATATATATATATATATATATATATATTCTTTCCCAAAAATAAGGAATCACAATAGTTCTTCTAGCCATCACTAGCTGAATCCTCAAATTGATTCATAGTCACACTGAACATTCTGTTACTAAAGACAAAATATATTGATGAGTGGTACAATGGTCTAGAACATGGAGTGCAATGTTTGATAAAAGCACCTCTTCCAGCTTCTATTGCCCTTCTGTCCATATGTAGAATTTCCATGATTACTAATCTTCCTCTCAAGGCACTAACCGTTATTTCCCAATCTTCACAGAGCTGACATAAGCTAGCTAACTGGTTCATCTGACCAGTGCTTCTTCTGCCCCTTTCCATCTGCCTCATTGCTGGGGTTTAGTAGCTAGTGGTTCTTGTCGCTTAATGTACCTAGTGCAGTTTCATGCATATCTTCATACAGATGACATGGACATCAAAGGAAATTACACAAGTTGCCAAAGTTAGTCATTTCTGTGTCCTTCTCCAAATATTGCAAGTGACCAATTTGAATTTAACTCATGCCTCTTGCACTCTGCCTTATTAATGAAGACCAAGTGGTTCAAAGTCAAGGTTAATAAAATAAAACCATAAAGTCAATAAGAATAAAGACAAAAAGAAGTATGAAAAGCAAAGATTTGACAACACAACAGGACTTTTCTTTATTTTGATGTCTTTTATCAATTGTTGCAGATCTGTGATTTGTTGTCTTTGACTCCTTGAAAGTCCTCCAAGCCACACCAACCTACTAATAGAAATCCAGACTTCTGACCAACAAGAAGCAGAGCTCATTCTTGTGTTGTTTCTCTTCTGTAGTGCTTCCATAGCAGCACTGACCTTTGTCTACCACACACCAACACTGTGAAGGGCATCATATTTCTGACATCTCTGTTTGGTGTGGGAAGTTATTTCCAAAAAACTTCATGTATTTAATCCTCCAGCTGTCTGAGAATCTTTATGGGTGACCATTTTTAGTCTGACCTTTAGCCCTTTGCTCTCTGAACCCATCCAGGTCCTCTCTTAAGAATCCCATAGGTCTAAGATCAGTAAGAAAAAAAAAAGCAAAACCTGGATGCTTAATAACATAGAAGTCAGCTGGTAAAGTTCCATAAAATTACTTTGAGCACAAGCTGGGAGAAGAGTTACTGCTGTGTTTTTATTCCTAATGCACAACACAAAATAATTAATGGATAAAAAATACTTTTTGTTTAATAATTGCTGTTCTTCATTAGTGTGAACCAAGGGCACAGCCTATCTAAGACAATAACATCTGCACCCCATATTTCATTATCACCAAACTTCACATTTTACACAAAAGCATTGCTAGCACAGCCTTACAGCTTTAATTAGTTTCTGCCATAGCTGTGAAGGTCAGCCAATTATTGTGTGTGAAATTTCAATATGAAATGGCTGAATTGAAGACAGCACTGCAACACGGTGGGGTTTTGCAATGCTATAAATCTTGGTTTTTGGAAACATTTTACAATATAAGGTAGCATAAAATAATCATCAGGTAGGCATTACTTCAAAGCTTACTGGTTAACATGTGTTTCATGAGTGGAAAATACATACTTTCTGATTATTTCTTAAATTCCCTCTTATTACATTGTCATTATCTATGAAAGAACTGTTAAAAGGCCATGTTTGCCTGATCAACTTCTTTTAACTCACTAAGAATGCCACTGAAACATTTGATATGGGAAGAAGCCCTCAATTTTCTCAGGTTTACATGATGGGAAGTTAAAAATATGCATATGTATATACCAAATCATTTCTTATACCTATATATTTACATCTGCTTAATATGCATATACCTTAAAATATATATGCTATAAGTTTGACCTATAAAAATGTACATATTAATTTATTAGGCCAATTTAAGAAAGTCATTGACTGGCAAATTTACTGATTTCAAAATATTTCATTAGGTATTAAATTTTATGCATTTCCTTCATAGGCTAATTGGTAGAATTTTGAAAGTGGAAATAGTCTTGAGACTCAGCCTCTCTGAGTCCCGTTGTTTTACATGCCCAAGAGTGACACAGGGTTGCCAAGTGTGGTGCCAGGCACACACCTGCAATCTCAATAGTCTGAGAAGCTGAGGCAGGAGGCCACAAAGTTCAGCCCCAACCTGGGAATCTGCATGACTTAGGGAAACTCCTCCAAATTAAAAAAAAAAAAATTGAAAGGAAAAGAAATGGGCTGAAGATGCAGTAGAATGGCAAAGCACTGGATTCAATTCCTAATGCTAAGAAAAAAAAAAGATTCATGAAGTACTGAGACCACTCATCTCTGTAGTGCAGGAAAATTAGCAGCTGAACTCAAATTCTGCCTCCCTTTTCTCATAATTTGTCATGAATGTGTTTCAGCATCACATGACAATGTGGGTAGGATGTGCCACATTATATATATATTTCAGAATTTTTGTCAAGGATTTTACGAGATCTGAGAACAGTTTGTTTTGCTCTACGCATAGAAATATAAATAATTTAGTAATGATTTAAAGTGTTTATTGAGCTACTCCTCATGCAAGGTGCCCTGAAAATCATTGCAGGTGTCTATGATGATCAAAAGATTTTTGGTGAGTTTATAAGCCACCAGTGTAGACAAGACAACGAGAAGGAAAAGGAGACAACAGAATTAATGGAAAGAGATTTGTGAGATGAGGGAAAGATAGAGAACAGACTAAACAAGGAAGCAAAGCATAACAGTGAAGAAAGGATACTGTAGAATACTTCGCATCATCCCAAAACCCTACCCACTGGATGCCCACAGTGCTCCTCGGTCTAAATTATGACAATAAAATTTTCTGTAGATATCGAAAATATTTCCATGCAGGAATGAGGGGGTTACTTCAGAATCCTGACCTAGGATCAGGGAGATATCTTGGTGCTCTAAGCGCCTGCCTGGCAAGCCCAAGCACCCAGGTTCAGTTCCTGGCCCCACATGCCACGCTGCTGAGCCAGCTACAGAAGTGGGTGTGGTGATGCACACCCAGTAATCCCAGAGCTGGGAAGGCTGAGACAGAAGGATCACTATGAGTCCCAGCTCCATAGTGAGATCCTGTGCCAAATAAATGAATAAATAAATATGTTTTTTAATAAAAGAGAACCCCTGACTTAAATTATAAATTCTAAACCACAGAGTACTGTAGATTGTAAAGGGCTTCCCATTTCAAAAATAATCAACTTCAGCCTCATTGTGATGATTACTTGATCCTTCTCTAATTTCCAAGGGAGCAAGAGGAAGGTTTTATCACAGACTAAAGAACAATTTGGGAAACTGAAGACTGGCCAGAGTGCTTAATTTGGTGGCTAGCTGACATACAGGGAAAGTTAGCCAGCAGCCGATTACGTGAGGCAGTGTGACTGGGAGGAGTGAGTGGAGCTGCTTTTGGCTCCCTGTGCCTTATGTTTACTCACACAGATTTCCTGCTCTTGCCCACCTTCGTTCACCATTTGTCTTTCTGCCATTTCTGCCGTTAACAGTCCTGGGAAGTGTCCACAATTTGATCCTGCTGCTAGTTGGATAACTGTGTTACCACACCCCACCCCACCCCAACCTCATTTACCAATGTCTGGAGATGATGTTTCTTGTCATGAATAAGATAAGTAAACAGCTACACTCTTAATTTACTGATAAGAGACATCTGCTATAATAATGTCTGTAAGTATAATATCATGTATGCACCCTGTACGATACCAAAACAGTATGAAAACAGTTTGCAATGTATTAATTTATTGAATCTGTCTTGTTAAGGTGCCTTAAAACTGTCTGATTGATATTTTTACTTCAATAAAATAAAAAATAAATTAAAAAAATTAAAACAAAAATAAAAGAAACCAGCTTTATCTCCCAATCCTTCCCATGACCATCTAGCCCATTTTCTTATATTTTACATTTTACTCTATCTTGGACTATATAGAAAGGAATTTAGATTTTGAAATTAAACCTGATTCTAAATCTAGGACATAAGCATGGAAGAATTAAAGGTTAAGACATAAAAAAATTGATATGGAGTTTCCTGGCATCCTTTAAGAAATTTGGAAGACTCTGGGCAGCCTGCTGGACTCTGACAAAGTCTGACCTTTGTTGGTCACTAGTGCACATGTGTGCAGCTTCAGCTGGAGCAAGTATAACCGCTTAAGAACTTTGAGTGGACTGAAGCACGAAGGAGAGTAGGACCAGCACACGCTAAAGTCATTTAAGAAATGTGCCGGACTCTGGGTGGCCTGTGGAATTCTGTCTGCACGATTACTGGGAGCTTCAAAAATGCCAAAATGCAGGAGCAAAAGGCAATCTCAATCCTCTAGCCCACCCATAACAAATCCAAGAGACAAAAACATATAAGAACTTGGAAATCACACACTGGAAATTTCTGAATTGATAGTCACTGAAGTAAAGAAACAAGTTCATTAGGTTATAGAAGAAATAAGATTAAGAATAATCTCTCAAGTCCACATGAAATCACAACAATCATGAATGAATTGCTCAGCACAGGTAAAGAAGACACAGATTAAAAAAATAGGAGAATAAAAAAATAAAAGAGAAACAATGAAAAGATAGGAAAGATTTAGAATGCATGAAACAGATTCAAACTATATCCAGGAAATTAAGAACTCCATTGAAAGTAAGCAAAACTGAATGAAACTGAAGATAGATTTTCAGATGGCAAAGACAAGACTGCAGCTAATGAATATGAAAGGAACGTTCTCCTAAAACTAACAAGGATCCAGGAAATAACATTTAGCAGCTACAAAATGACTCAAAGAAAAATAATGTATAAATATTTGTGTTAGTAAACCAGCAGGACACAGCACAAATTTGACATAAAAAGAATAATTACAAAAGTACAAGCAGAACAAGATAAGGATGTTCTCTATCACCCCTCCTACTCAATGTACTTCTGGAATCATTACCTAGAGCCATTAGACAAGAAAGAAAAATAAAAGGAATAAGAATAGATGAAGAAGTCAAATTATCATTATTTGCAGATGACATGATACTTTACTTAGAAGACCCAAAAAACTCCAAGAAGCTACTAGAATTGATACACAGATTAAGTAGCATAGCAAGATACAAAGTTAATATCCAACAGTCAACAGCATTCCTCTACACAGATAGCAAACATACTGAGAGGGAAATTAGAGGAATAATACGTTTTACAATAGCACTGTGGAAAATGAAGTACCTTGGAATGAATAAAACTAAAGAAGTCAAAGAACTTTCCAAGGAAAATTACACTACTCTAAAAAAATAAATCATAGAGGATTTCAGAAAATGGAAAGATATTCCCTGCTCCTGCATAGGAAGAACCAACATCAAGAAGATGGCCATACTCCCAAAATTGTTGTATAAATTTGATGCAATCCCTATCAAATTATCACCAACATGCACCCCAGACCTAGATAAATCATTCCTAAAATTTATTTGGAACCAGAAAAGATCTAGAATAGCAAAGGCAATTCTGGCCAACAAAGGCAAGGCAGGAGACATTACAATCCCTGATTTAAAATTATACTACAAAGCTACTGTGATAAAATCAGCATGGTACTCACAATAAAATAGACCTGAAGATCAAAAGAATATATTAGAAGATGCAGAAGCCTCTACAAATACACACAGCCTCCTGATCTTTGACAAAGGGGCCAAATATGCTTACTGGAAGAAAGATAGATTCTTTAACAAATGGTGTTGGAACAATTGGCTCTATACATGCTGTAAACTAAAACTTGACTCAGGTCTATCACCATGCACTGAGGTAAAGTCCAAATGGATTAAAGATCTAAACATTAAAACAGAAACAATCTCCTGGAAGATAAGGTAGGAGGAACTCTTGAAGACATAGGGGTAGGCACAGAGTTCATGAACAAAAGTCAAATCACACGGATAATACTGGTAGAATTAGCAACTGGGATCAACTCTTATTGAGAAGTTTTTGCAAGTCAAAGAAATTACCAACAAAGTGAAAAGATAATCCATAAATTTGGAAAAAATCTTGACTAATAAGTACTCAGACAAAGGTCTGCTTTCTAGAATTTGTAAGAAATAGAAAACATTATGGCCCCAAAATTTAGAGGCCCAATCCAGAAGAGTGCATCCAAGATGAACACACATTTCTCACTGATGAAATTAAAGAAGTGAATAAATACATGAAAAAGTGCTCCACATCACTAGTCATCCATGAAAAGCAGATTAAAACAACACTGAGATACCATCTCACTCCAGAAAGAATGGCTATCATAAAGAAATCAATCAACAACAAATGTTGGACAAGCAATGGGGAAAAATGAACCTTTCTCCACTGCTGGTGGGAATGTAGACTGCTGCAACCATTATAGAAATCAGTGTGGAGACTCCTTAAAAAACTAGGACTGGAAATGACATTGAAACCAGCTATCCCCCTACTGGGAATTTTCCTGGAGGAACTGAAAACCTCATATCATAGTGATATATGTGTACCTGTGTTTATATCAGCACAATTTGTGATAGCCAAACCTTGGAAACAACCAAGATGCCTGTCACCTGAAGAATGGATGAAAAAGATGTGTTTTTTTTAATACAATGCAGTATTACTCAGCTATAAAGAATGATAAACTTGAAGCATTTATATTTAAGTGGATAACACTCAAAGATACACTCATAAGTGAAAGAAACCAAACCCATATGTGTAAATATTGTAGTCTCTATAGTATAAGAGCTCAAAAGAAGAAATAAAAATAGAAGGGGATAAAACAATTAAAAGGAAAGTGAGAACCTGAGGATGAGACAATGAAGAGCAGGCAAGGAGAAAAGATGGGAAACACGACAGGGGCAAAGCCATACATTTACATTCACAAGATGGGTAAAGCAATGATCCTGAGAATCCTCAGCAGGTGTTTGGAGCTAGCAGTTAATTGGTAGGATTCTCACCCGTCCTAACTATGCATGCTGATACCTGTGAACTAAGCAACTGCCTGTAATTCTCATCTTCTAAATACGTACTGCTTGTCTTGACATACCAATCACTGCCATACTGTCTCCCAAGTAAGTGTTTGTTTTAAAAAAGGGTAATAAATGAAAACAAGAGACAAGAAGAAACTATCACAGGACTGTCCTGCTACAATGCTGTATGGTTAGATCTCTAAATTTCTGTGTAAAAATATGTAATTGTTTATTTCCAATTTTTAATATATTTTTTAATTTTTTAATTTTTTTCTTCATATTCTGTAGGGGCTTAAAGTTTAACATATCAATACTTGATGGAAAATACCTTTGCCATGTTATGTCTAAGATGTTTGATATTCAGACAGATAGTGAGGTTAAGCACAACTGCCTAATTTGTAGTGTAATAAAAATCTCTTCTAGAGGGTTACCAACCTAAGTTCACAGGCAAAAAAATAGAGAAAATGAAGGGCTGCAAGAACATCCAACATTTTGGCCCTAACCTTTCAAGATCAGTGAAGACTCAGGACATAGGAGAACCTGTACTGTAACATCATGTAACTCAGTTGTGTACCAAATTTTCTGATCAAGGAGATTATGGGGCCACAGAGAAAAGTGATCAATGATGTAGGGTGTGCTTAAGGAGAGTCACAGGGAGAGAAAACTTTCTCTCAGACTTTCACAGAGAGCAAATTGGTCAAGCAATGGCTATGACTCAATTGACACTGACAAAGGATCTACAAACTGTGGTACAGGTTTCAGGATAAATCCTGAGGGGATTTGACTGACCTTATGAGATACAAAAGTTACATTTTTTGTTATATAGGTCTTGCTTTATCTTGGTCTGAACCATCCAGCAGAAAAGTATGAAAATTAAGCAAAAAATGTAAAGCCATGTTAATATGCTGAGCTGAAAAAGGCTCAAATCAACAACTTTGGACATTGCCAGTCTTATGGAAAACCCACTATTATTATGGACTTCTGGACCATATTGGAATATTTTGCTGAATTCACTCACTTACACTTCTTAAATGACAATGGATACCCTTCTCTGACAAAACTAAACAAAAACAGTGGATACAAATGCGTGATAATTTTGTATCTGTGTATTGAAAATAGTTAAAATAGATGTATGCTCCATTCTCTTAATTCAATGAATAGCAATATTTTTTTCTAACAGTGTTTGTGGACAGGATGTCATGTCTGTATCTTGTACAATGAATAATGACTAAAAAACAATATGCAAAGTATTAATTATTTGAACTGACTTACTAATTTGTTTTGAAACTATCTCTTTGCTATTTGTTTTTCAATAAAATTATTTTTAAAAAGTTACTAGCAGAAAAATTTTCAAACTTGAGAAAAGAACCAGACACACAGATAAGTGAGTTGTATTGAACTCCAGTTACATATGGAACATACTCCAAAATAGACCATATACCATCACAGGGCACACTCAAGTAATACAAAGAAATTGAAATTGCACCTTGAATAATATCTGATCACAGTGCAATAAAACTGAAAATTAGTGAAAAAAACTGCAAAAGCACATGGAAATTAGATAACAATCTCCTAAACAACCAGTATGCCACAAATGAAATAAAAAAAGAAATGGAACAATGTTTACAATCAAATGAAAATGTAGATACAACCTACCAAACCCCATGGCATGCAATGAAAGCTGTCCTAAGAGGAAAATTTATACTGGTAAATTTACACATTAGGAAAACAGATCAAGCCCAAATAAATGATCTTATGCTGAATTTCAAGCTTCTAGAGAAAGTCAAGCACAAGCACGAACAAAGCAGGAAATTATAAAGACTAGAGCAAACTTAATGCATTGTAGATGAAGAACACAATACAAAGAATAAATGAATCCAAAATTTGATCTTTGGAGGAATAAATAAAATTGATAAACCCCTAAACAACCTAATAAAAAACGAAGGAAAGAAAAAACCCAAATTCATGCAATAAAATATGAAAAGGGTGAAATTACTACAGAACCTAGAGAAATTCTGAAGATCATCAATACATACTCCAAAATCTTTACTTTCACAGCATGGGAAACATAGAGGAAATGGACAGTTTGCTAGATACATATGAAATTCCAAAGCTGATTCAAGAAGATGTACAGCTCTAAACCAATTACAAGATACAAAATGGAAAATATAATAATAAAAATCTATCAACAACAACAACAACAACAAAAAAACCCTTGGGTTCAAATGGACTCATAACAGAATTCTACAAGAAGTATGGAGAAGATTTTATTATTATTATTTTTGTTTGTCTGGTCTCGAACTCACAACAATCCTCCTGCCTCAGCCTCCCGAGTGCTGGGATTACAGGCATGTGCCACCATGCCCGGCTGTATGGAGAAGATTTAATGCCAACCTTCCTCAAACTCTTCAATCAAATAGAAATGGAAGCACATTGTCTCACATTCATTCCTGGAGGGAAATATTACTCTGATTCCAAAACCAGGGACATAGCCAACTGAAAAAGAGAGCCACAGACCATTCTTGCTAATGAATATAGATGCAAAAATCTTCAGTAAAATATTAGCAAGCAGTAGAACATCAAAAAGATTATAAATCATGAACAACTGGGATTCATTCTAGGAATGCAGGATTGTTCAACATACACAAACCCACAAATGTAATACACCACATCAACAGAACAAAAACCAAATGATCTTATGAGTAGGTTCAGCAAAAGAATTTGACAAAGTCCAACACTCATTTATGATAAAACCTTACAGAGAATCAGGACAGATGGTCTATAACTCAGCAAGACAAAAGCTATTAGAAATCAACAGGCAACATCAAACTAAATGGGCAAAAGCTGAAGGCCTTCACTTTAAAGTCAGAAACAAGAATGTACATTGTCTCAACTCCTATTCAATATAGTTCTGGAAATGTTAGCCAGAGAAATTAGACAAGAGAGAGAGAAATAAAAGAAATAAGGAGTCAAAAAGAAGTGAAATTAACATTATTTGTACATGACATGATACTCTACATAGAGGTTATCAAAAACTCCACCAAAATTTAATCACCAAATTCAGAAACACAGCAAGATACAAAGTCAGCACCCAAAAGTCAGCAGCATTTTTGTGCACAAACAATGAACACACTGAGAGAGAAATTAGGGAAAACATGCCTTTCACAATAACATCCAAACAAAACGAAATTCTTAGGAATCAATCTCACAAAGTATATAAAAGGTTTATAAAGTGAAAATTATGGTGCTCTGAGAAAAGAGACTGAAGACAATTTGAGAAAATGGAAAGACATTCTATGCTCCTGGATAGCAAGAACCAACTTTGTGGAAATGGCCATACTCCCAAAATTGTTATACAGATTCAATGCAAGACCAATTAAAATAGCATTAGCATACCTCTCAGAACCAGAGAAAAATTTATTTCAATTATTTTGCTACCAGAAGAGACACAGAATATCAAAAGGAATCCTGAACAACAAAGAAAAGGCAGAAAGTATAACAATCCCAGACCTGAAATTATACTGTAAAGCTACTGTCATAAAATCAGCATGGCACTGGTATAGATACATACCTGAGGCTCAATGGGAGAAATTAAAAGCAATTGCGAACACTCAACCAACCTTTATTAAAGGGTCCAAACATGTTCACTGGAAGAAAGATAGTCTTTTTCATAAATGATGCTGGTAAAGCTGGCTTTCCATATGCCAAAGCTAAAACTAAACCAATGCCTATCACCATGCACAAATCTATAGTAAAATGGATCAAAGATTTAAATATTAAAACAGAAACACTATATCTTCTGGAGGAAAAAGTAGGTAAAGACCTTAAAGACAAAGGGGTAGGTAAAGGACTCATGAACAAAAACTAATCTGCATGGGAAATATTTCAAGGAATCAACAATAGGGATTTTGAAAAATTTCTGTACTTCAAAGAAAATCAACAGAGTAAAAAGCAAACATACAAACTGTCCCTCCGACAAATGCCTTCTATCTAGAACAGATAAAAAAAATTTAAAATCAGGCCCCAAAATTCAAAGACACAATCCACAAATGGGCATCTGAGATGAATGTACACTTCTCAGAGGAAAAATACAAACGGCAGGTAAATATACGAAAAACGTGCAACATCACTGATCATTTGAGAAATGCAGATTAAAAAAACACTGAGATATCATCTTACACCAAATAGAATGGCTACCATCAAGAAGTCAGCCAATAACAAATGTTGGAGGGGCAGTGGAGAAAAGCAACCCTCCTCCACTGTTGGTGGAAGTGCAGGCTGGTACAACCACTATGAAGATCAGTGTGCAGATCCCTTAAAAAGCTAAGATTGGAGATCCCATTCGGGCCAGTTGTTCCCCTCCTAGATGTTTTTCCAGAAAGAATTGAATGCCTCATACTACAGTGATATATGTGCACCTATGTATAGCAGCACAATTTGTTACAGCTAAATCCTGGAAACAACCTGTACGCCCATAAACTGAAGAGTGGAAAAAGAAGATATGGTAAAAAGCCGGGCGTGGTGGCGCATGCCTGTAATCCCAGCACTCGGGAGGCTGAGGCAGGAGGATTGTTGTGAGTTCGAGACCAGCCTGAGCTACAAAGTGAGCTTAAGGCCAGCCTGAACTGCATAGTGAGACCCTGTCTCAAAAAAGAAAAAAAAAAAAAAAAAAAAAAAAGAAGATATGGTATATTTACACAGTGGAGAATGACTAAGCTATAAAACAGGGTAAATTTGAGTCTTTTGTCAGTAAATGGATGCAGCTAGAGAACATACTCTTAAGTGAAATAAATCAGACCTACATGTGCAAACATTATAATGTCTCCTTACCATGAGAACCTGTCAGAGAAAAATGGAATCTGAAGGGTACAACAGATACTAGAAAAAGGGAATGAATTTGCTCAAAAGGAAAGAGTTACTGAGTTGGGGATCAGGTTTGATCCCCACTACTATACACTTTGCTGGTTTGATCCTGGGGGCACCATGCTGGCTCTAAAAATTAGTGTGGTGGTGCTTGCCTATTATCCTAGTACTGGGAAAGCTGAGACAGAAGGATCACTACTTGTCCAAGCTCCATAGTGAGACCCTGTACCAAACAAATAAATAGATAAATAAAAAGATTTTTTTCTAAAAAAAAAAGCAAGCAGAGAAAGTTATGGCATTTTGAGATATGAGTTCATGATCATTACCTAAATACTTCTTATCATGTGAAGTGGAGCTGTCATTCATCCCTAACATGTTTATCTTTCAATTTCTCCAGATCTCTGTCTCTTTGTTATGTACTAATCAAACTAAGCAGTTTTCAGCTGCTCACTCATGTAACTCTCCCAAAAGCCCTTCCTTCACTACTTCAGATAAGGCCCATGAGCTGCCACATGAGTTTTGAGACTCCTTTCCCATGTGTGACAGCTACAGCCACGTAATGTTGATTCCTCTCACCAGGATAAGCAGAGTGGTGACAACCCATGGAGGTGCTGGAAGTGTGAGCCTTGAAAATTTTGAACCAGTTTCATTGGGTGAAAGATTATCACAAGTTTCAGATCCAATTTTCAGGAGGCTTCTCCAAAGCACGTATAAAATCATTGTATCTTTGCCCTCTCAAATATGGACAAAGGGAACAAAGGTTCTTTTCATGAGGAATTTTTCATTTTATATAGCTTTTTAAAATACTAGTCTCTCTAGTTCAACACATGTAACCACACAGAATCTTGTGGTTAGGGAAGGCAAGTAGGTGTTTAGTGCAGTCCCCTGACAAGCAGGCAATGTGGCTCCTGTTGCTCTGTGACCTGGTCAGGACACCTGATCTCCCAATCTACCCCTCTAATGAAGATCATAAAAGAAAGTATGAGGCTGAGAAGCCAGGTGACAGGTACCCACTAGATCAGGCCTTCTAGGTTCCAGTCTCTAAACTTAAAACTTTTTTTTTCAATCAGACAACACAAATTGAAGGTTAAAACACAAGGCAAGGATCTGCCTTGGCTTTTCCTTAGGTCGTCTTTCATCTTCAGATTTGCAAGATGACAGAAGCCACAGTGGCGGAGACTTGCAAAACCTTTTCAGACTTCAGCGGACACATTTCTCTTTCCCTGGGTTTATTAGCCCAACCACCATAAGGGCACAGACCTCTTCTTCTATCTTTGTCACTGCTTTATTGTCCTCTTAATAAGTGTGCTAGGCACACCATAAGCACACTCAGGAATAACTGATAGGAAAGGAATAAAGCAGACCCTAAGCAACCCTAGATCCTAAGCAGCATGAATAAAACCAAAAATATAATAGAATACCAAGGAGTTGATCTTGGTTTCAAAAATCCAAGATTAAAGTTGGAAGAAATATCAAAGCTATTACTCTGAGCTCAGTCCCCTGTACCTACAGATTCAGAGATCACACTGGCTTACCATGGTTACATTTAAGTTTATAGCTGAGACCTGGACCCAGGTTCAAAAATCTTTCCTTTGTGTTGCCTGGCCTCTCAAGTGAGTGCTTCTGACTTTTGAAAACATTTTCCATGTTTTCAAAATGCAAATGTATTTCATCTAGAGACATGAAGAAACATTTTATTTATTTATGTGTTTTATTCAGTGTAATAGGCTAGTGTGGTCAGTTTTTGAATTTCTGACATTTGCTGCTTCTAGTGTATGGATTTATGTGTTTCCCCTTTAAAGAATAAAACAAGGTTGCGTGTTTATAGGCATTTCTTCATCAAAGGAAAATGATTTTAAAAGGATTTGAAAACTTTAATTCTCAACAATGTCCTTTCATTAAAGAAAATGACTATAATTTTAGAATTAAGACAGTAGTAACATTTAGGGAAAGCATTCAGAAGTTTCACATCCTGAGAATTCTGTGTGCAGTCATGGAATATTGTAACTTTGAAGAAATAATCTTATAATTGCTAAGTTTAACTTTATGCCTGTGAGCTGGAAAATTAGGCCAACCAGGATTTCTCCATAGACAAGTGCACATTTGCCAATGCAAAAACATCATGCTGCTGACACCAGATGCCAGACAAGAAGAATGATATCCTGTAGTGGGAAGGGTGCATCTTCAACCAAGAACAAGAGACCACAGCTAGCCCTCGAGCATCTCCCTCACTGCTCAGTCCAAATTGAGAATGGCTATAAGAATAGTTGCCAAAGAGTAATATCAGGAGATTAAACTTAACATATCACATTATATTTGGACATTTCTTTGAACTTGTATGAAGTATCTCCCTTCTCTTTCAATTAGCCTAACCTTCTCCTGTAAGGACTGGAATGCACTATTTCATGTTCATTGTCTATGATACACAACAGATAATCAAAAAGTTAGATCATCTCTAAGTGAAGAACAAAAGTTTTTTTTTCCTGGCTATCACTCCCATGGCTATGAGAGCTTGCTCCTTGTTCCCTTTAAGCAGAAAGGGGACTATTACACCAAAAACTTAAAAATATAATTAAAGACAATTGGAGGAAGGGAAATCTGTTCTATTTGTCTAGTCTTGGTTACCTACAACAATAAATATGGACAAGAACAGTGGAATAAATGATGCTCTCGAGTGTAAAACACCACCGTGTTTATTAGTGTAACTGATGTGTTGTTAAATTTTAGCTCATTTGCGTTACATGCCCTTTACTTTCTTCAGTCTTATATATGGTAGCTCTAGCGATTGAAGAAGTGGATACGAGAGCCAAAGAAGCCCGTGTGAGACACATTTTTGCAATAATTGGAATAACATTCAACACTCACTGTCCTCTGTGAACTAACAAACTTGCTCCTTCCATCAAGTAATAAACAACTCCCTACAAACGATTTTAGTATTGCTGGAGGAAATGTCTTTCAAGAATATCTCTAGTACAGTTTTCTAGCCCCTGGAATTCCATATTTCTAGAAATACCTTTAAGCCAAGTAAAGCCCTAGAGATTTTTCTGTTTTCATGCAACTCTTCTTTTAGTCCCAATATTGGAAAACATTGATCTGGCATTGATCTACTCTGGGGAATTATGAGATGTTTTTAATGATGGATGTAATATATCTGATTTGTGATCTCTAGGCATCAGATTTTTTTATAGAAAAAGTTAAAAATGTACAGCATAGCCTGGCACAAATAGGCTCACCTGTAAATCCATAACCCCCCCACAGATGTGTCCCGTCTTGCCTCATGCCTTCACACGCCACTCTCTCTACTGCATTCATGAGCCGCATCAATAATTTAGCGATGCAGGATTTCAAACAGCTGATTTCAGGCTATCAGGAAGCAATTTGGGTGTCATAGTGAAAGGTACAGATGCCAAAGCCTTGGTAGAGGCTGTTTGTACATGACAGGCATCACAAAGGCAAAAAGATGTCTGAGGGAAGAGCAAAAACCTTAAGCTTCAAGGTTTCATTGGTGTCCTTTTTGCCCAACTGAAACTCGTGAGGTCTGTGTCTGTCACACTCATCACTAAATATCTAGTACGTAGCCTCATGCCCAATACATACAAGGTACACAATACACACTTGGCATGAACTGGTTGGGTAGGACAAGGGAAGGAAAAAGCACAAGCTCAATCGGAGTTATCAAAATCTAAAGCTGGATTTCTCAATGGTTTCATCTTTTTGATTTGTTGTGGCTTAGAAATTTTAATAAAATTTATTTTTACTTTTTATTCAGTCAGGCTGAGCTGCATATTCAATAGTTTGCCAGTTGGAGTCCACCTCCAGAGACTGAACTCAAGCTCCCTTTGTTGGGTCTGCTCTGACCCAGATCTCCACGGGCAGGGAGACACCAAGAGACGAGGGTGAGAGCTCAAAAGTTTATTGAACCACGCGTGGGACCCTGCACCTAAGGCAGTTGTGGAGTCTTTAGAGCAACCTTGTGGTTGCCTAGTTGCATGTAACTTTCCCAGAACATTTAGCAACAGGTGAAACAAAGGGCTAAGATGGAGCCAGTCTAGCATGGGGCTGGGTGTTGTCTTGGGACTTTTTATTCTTACCTTTACATTCCCCCCTCTTTTTGGTGGAATCTCTAATCCTAGAGATGGGTTTGGGCTATTAGATTGTCATAATCCTTTTCTGTTTGGTCAGTTAACACAGTATAGTTTTGTCTAACGACTAAGAGGCGGACGGAAGTTATTTGTTCCCTAACAAAGGACAGGACTTTGTTTAAGAGACAAGGTAGAGACCTTGGTCTCCTGTCTTATCTCTTTTAAGGGCTTGGCCCTGTCTGACCGTCTAGAATAATTTTTATGTAACTCAGCTGTTTATAACATTTTTATCTATAATTTTATTGTGTCTTTTTTATTATGAAACACCTCAACTCAAATTTTTGTAAACCCTTTTAACTTTTATAGCTCATGTAAGATACATATAGACAAAATCTGGTGGATCTCAGTTAAAGGAATCTTAATCTAAAGAACAAATTTTCTGAGAAATTAGAGCACATATAATCAAAGCATGAACGTTTATAAGCCTTTTGAGACCTAGCAATTGTAACTTATTAGCTCTTAGACCTCTTTGTATATGGAGTTTGACGGTTGGTTATAAGTCTCTCTAGCTTTAGAGACATCACATCTGTATTAAGGATGAGCATGAAATACCTGAGTTACATCAGAAATTAACCGGATGAACATACACTTATTTAGCACTAATGAAATATCTTTTAAATCTTGTACATGAGCAACAATATATTATATTTATAAAATATCAGCCTCAGCATCATTTTGATTAGTAAGCAACCTGAATATATTACTGTAGCTCAGTTACAGCTAACGCAAGATGTCTTCTAAAGTCTGTTTTTATTGAGGTACAATGACTGGAAGGAAAGTCAGGGTTGGAGAAGGACAAAAAGACCTGTGCCAATGTCCAGCAATGGGCTGGTTTTTCCTTTAGTTTTGATTACTCAGGGCTCCTCCATGGAGATGACAGGTAGAGGTAACAGTCCGGCCAGAGGGAGGAAGCAGGCCCAGGGCCCTCCAGTCTTACTGGACCATCTGGGAAGCTGAGTCTGAGCTCTGGGACCTTCACCTCAGAATGTAGTCTCACTTTTAGTGGCTGTTTTCACAGTCAGGGCATGGCTTGTGGGCCTCTTAAGGCAGTCCCTCATATAGTGGCCTGGCTTTTGACAGCAGTAGTAGATGAACCTCATCGTCGTCGAGCTTTTCTTGGAGCCCAGAGAATCAGACTTGAGTCTGTTTTGAGGCCGCAACAAAGGCAGCATTTTTGTCTCTTTTGTTTTTTCTCCCTGTTTTTTTCCCAGTTTTTAATTATAGGACATTTAAACAGTTTTTACTAAAGTATTAAATGGGTTGTCTGGAGCAAAAGCTACCTTTTATAGCTCCTGATCTGTAAGAGTAATCTGTCCCTCTAATTAGCATCTCAGGAAGTATGCTTTACTAGTTTTATATTAAACATTTTAAGAAATCAGAGGGGTGTTTATCTTTTTCTTTTTTTTTGGTAAATAGCTAAAATTTAAAATAACTACGAGGCTTGGTTTTATAATCTCCTGTCTCTGGCTATTAGGCCAGCAGAGGTCTGACTGCTTGGGTTCCAGTGGGAGCAGGTGGTTTCCATTACAGCTAAACCAAGATAGACTGGCTGTCTACCTTCTAGTCATTGAAAATTAACAATATGATATTTATCTCCAAATGTAACACCAGCTTATAATGCTGTCCGCCTTTTTATAGAAGTCAAAGCTTGGTTTTAGGTTAACATTACATCTAGAAGCCCACCCTTCTGAAAGGCAAATAGAGGAAATCTTATTTCTAGCAATGGTGAGAGAGACAGTGATTAAAGCTATCTTATCTAGGGGTCTCTAAAGGTCCGAAAGCAGATATTTTAAAACAAAATCTGAACTTAAGACTACTGGTCTGGTGACAGGAGTCTTACACAAGGAAGTATAACTATTGTACAAAAAGGTCAATTTGAAGTGAGCACTTTTTAGGCTATAAATATCTCTTCTAGAGATAGATAGAATTATTGGCTGGAGGATTTGGCCCTGTGCATCGAACAAAGTCTTTAGACACATGTGTTCTTTATCTAATTACCCAGGTAAACAATTTTAGCAACTGGTCAAGATTTAAACTTGAAGCTCACAGGTGAAATTTATATTTATCATCTAGCAATTTCATTTTACATGTTGGTAAAGACACATTATTTTAAGGTTGACAAATTTTTACTCTTAATGTATAATACACAGATGTAAATTTTTTTCTTGACAACTGGTACAGAATGTAAAACTATTGTAAGCTGCCTCAGCCTAATTTCTAAAGGAGTGACTAAGTTGTTCTATTGAAAAGCTGAGGTAGAATTCCTAGATTACTAGCAGAAAAGGAGAAAAGGTACAATAGGAAAGTAGAGATCTTTCAGTGGTCAAGAGCCAGTTTTTACCAAGCACCTTACAGTGAAGGCTTTATAAAATCTATATCTCATCTCTTATCCACCCAATGATAACTAAACTTAGGAGCATTAACAAACACTCATTTTTAAGGGCTTTACTTAGTTGGAACAGTCTATAGAGTTTTTTAATTTTACATGCCTCTAAAAAGGAAAGTACAAAGAGGTGGGAAAATTAGGAGTAAGGTTAAAGAAAGGAAACTGAAACAGAGCAGGCCTGACATTCCCTCTAGCATGTAGAGGGGGATCAGAACCAGTCCATCCCAGTGAAAACTGTCCTCCAAGTCTT
>PVKA01026797.1:0-31247 GCA_004027165.1 Ctenomys sociabilis
GTAAGAGCGAGAGACTCAGTTTTGCGGAGACGGTCGAGACTCAGTTTTGCTGGTGGCGGCAGCGCAGGTGGCCGGGCTGACCCGAGGGCGACGGCGGAGCGGGGAGATCGGGGCGGGCGGGCGGGCCGCGGGGGTCGCTGAGCTCCCCAAGCCAGATGCAGGACATCCAGCCAGCAGCTGGGCCTTTCCCAGCCCTCAGAAAGGGGACCTCTGGGGAAGAGGCGGTTGTTGAGAGAGGCTGGATTCTCTTTCGAGACCCGGTAAAGCCCGCTTCTTGTGTATTGATTTGGCTCTGGGCGACTGAGTGCTCTGACGTTGATAAATCGGAACCCTTCCCTGCTGCGGGGACGAGTGCTGTGCCTGTGACAAGGCAAGCGTCCGCAGAGACAGGACCTGTGACACGGCTGTCACCTCTCCCAGGAAGCGCCTTTCAGTCTCAGCGTCTTCACCCCCAGACGCCTGGAGGCCTCGGAGTGCGAACCCACCTGCCTTTGTGATCACGGAGCTTTTCTTTCCTTGCCTTTGTTCTGATTAGAGTTATCTTTGAGCTGAACTCTTTCCTTCCTGAAAGTGTTCCCAATTAAATTAAAGAGCCGCTCTTCCTCTCTGGCTGGCAGCCTCCCCAACCTTAATCAATGAAATTTTATGGTGACATGGAGAAAAATGATGTATATCTCAGGCAGACTTTACCCTATTTATTTATAGTATTGAGTCTTGAGCCCAGGGCTTCATGCGCGAGAGACAAACTCTACATCATTAGCCCTGTTTCTTTAAACAGAAAGACTTGCATGCTCTGAACAGTTGTCCACCTACCCCTCTTTCCTTTCCTGTTTTGACCCTTAGCCCTTTCTTAAAAAAGCATTTTCTCCTTTCATGAGGTGATACAGACCCACAGGAGTAATATGAACCCTAAAATTAGTTAGTTCTGTACCAACAAAATTAATCCAGATCGAGAAAAAGCCACAAACAATACTGCTGGGTCTCCCTGTTGTGTTCCTAACAGACTGCTGTAGCGTTCGTTTCCATCACTTTCTGGAATGCTGAGGTCCTATCTTAAGAGAGACTGCCAGGCTTGGAGAGAGCACATCTTGAAATCCCCATTCTCTGTTCTGGCATGACTTTAGGCATCACTTCCTGCCTGCAAAGGTCAGAGTCCTGTCTTCAGAATTCATTTCACTTTCATAAATGGTTCATTCGGAGCCTTGGGATATCTTCTGTATAAATGAAAGTAGGGCCGGGTGTGGTGGTGCACACCTGTAATCCCAACTTGTAAGCACAGTTCTCTGGAGGCTGAAGCAGGAGCACCCTTGCAAGTTCAAGACCAACCTGGGCTACAAAGTGAGCTCAAGGCCAACCTGAACTACACAGTGAGTGAGACCTTATCTCAAAAAGACAAAAACAGACTAACAGAAAACCAAAGAGAAGTAAGTTGTCTGAACTTACCAAATGAGGGGAACATGACCCATTGGTTGATTGATTTCTAAAACTTTCAATATTTTAATTTTAGAACATATTAAATGTTATTAAACATGCTAACTCTTTGGGCTTTACTGTAATTCTTGGTTAGACACTAGCCTGATTGATTCCTATATCCCAGATTTCTGTCATAGCTGTCACTGTTAGGCTCTGGTTATTAGGGAAATGAGAAATGTTTCCAGATGGGGGGAGTCTGAATGTGATTGGAGGTTGAGTGGGGGGACTTTAACAAATGAGACGGGAATGGGCTGAAAATTCACTTCTAAACACCAGAGCTTTGGTGTTTAGTTCTAGAGTTTAGTTTTATACATGTTTTAGTGCTGGAAACACTGGTGCTCTGGCTAGAATAAATTTCTCAAACAGCTGTTCTTTGATCTTAAAGATTCAGAGAGTTGCCATTTGCTCAGATTATTGTCATAGGTCCTGTGAAAGCATTTGTCCCATGTATTTATGAGGTTTGACAATTTAAGTCTGTTTTAACAGAACATTTTTGTTTTGTTTTTTGGTGTTGGAAGTCAATCTCAGGGTTCTTTATGTCTGAGCTACATACATGTCCAGCTCTTTTTAGTTTTTATTTTGAGGTAGGGCCTTGCTAAACTGCCAAGGCTAGCCCTGAACCTGTGGTCTTCCTGCTTTAGCTTCTCAAGTGGCTAAGAATACTGCTATGCACCACCATGCCCAGCTGGTATAACTTTCTTTATACTGAACAAACCCAGCACCCAGATGCAGATTTTCTCTGGAGTTTTTTTTTTTTTTAAGGTTTAAATTCAGGTTTCCCAGTGATACCAGCTGTACCCAACATTACTTTGGTGGCTGTGGCTAAGGAGACTTCCCATAATGATGGTAGCTAAAAGTCCCTCCTGCCTTCATATGTGTGCTGACTTTTTATAAGACAGTTCTCTCCAGGAACATACAAGACTAGTTTTCAAATCTTGAGCATTGGTGCTTCAAACACAAGAACACATTATAGAGAAGTTAAAACCAATCCTATTCTAAAAGGAACGTGATTCCAAAAGGAAATTCTAGGACTTGTCCATTTGATTTTCTGTAGTATTTATTTATTGTTGTCTTTTTGAGAATGGGTCTCACTATGTAGTTCAGGCTGGCCTTGAGCTCACTTTGTAGCCCAGATTGGTCTTGAATTTGCAAGGATCCTCCTGCCTCAGCCTCCTGAGTACTGGAATTACAGGTGTGCACCACCATACCCAGCTTTCTGTAGTATTTAATTAACTGGAGCACTTAAGATACACTGTGAATGTGCAGGAAGAACCGACATTCAAGGACATTCAAGGTCAACCAGGACAGTTTAGGAAGATCCTATCTCATAATAATTTTTTTTTTTTTTTTTTGCGGAAGCGGGGATTGAACTCAGGCCCTTTGGCTTCCCAGGCAAGTGCATACTCTATTGAGCTATCTCCCCCACCCCTTTCTCATAATAAAATTTGAAGGAGGGTTGAGTGGAGAGGTAGCTCAGTGCTCCTGGGGTTCAGTCCCTGCCCCCCACCAGTACTCAAAGTAACAAAGCACCTAAATTAAACCCAAGGTTTATACTTTGTTTCAACTCTTGTTGAAAATGTTTCTAGGGGTCAGGGAGATGGCTCAGTGGAATAAGCGCTTTCCTGGCAAGCCCAAGGGTCTGAGTTCAATCCCTGGTTCCACCAAAAAGAAAATGTTTCTAAAATGTAATAAATGGCCACCCTGCCTTCTTTCTTTGGGGAGTTTCCAGTGGTCTTCCCAATGACACTTCAGGAGTGCCTGGAGATAGCTCAGTGGCATAAGTGCCTGCCTGGCAAGTGCAAGGTCCTGAGCTAGATCCCTGTACAAAACAAACACAATAGTTCAAGATTCGAGGGTCTTGGTGTGATATTAGCATAGGTATGAATTATGACTTTATAGGGCTACGGAGCTATAACTCAGCTCAGCATGCTAGCTTTTGTTTCTTTCCTTGTTTGCTTTATTATCATTTTTGAGGCAGGCTGGCCTTCAACTCACTGGGTAGCCCAGATGGGCCTTAAAGTCCCTTTGATCCTCCTGCCTCATCCTACCCAGTGCTGGGACCACAGGGGTGCCCAGCTCCAAGATGCTAACTTCCTAGAAAACTGCCAACCCAGGTGCGAATTTGATTTCTCTTCTTTTCCTCACTCTCTTGATAGTTGACTACTATAAAAATGAAGTGACCAAGCCTTGCCCTTCTTTGTTCAGTAAAACAGGACATGCTTTCTGCAGAAGACAGTGGTGGATTCTTTTGTTCTCACTGAAGTGAATTGTGAGACTGAGGAGTCACCCATAGGAGGGGCAGCCTGGGAAGAGAGGCTGGAGCACCCGCTACCCTCACACGCCTCTTTTCCTTTCACTTCTCCTGGGCCCCATCCAAACACACAAGTGCTCGCCAGGCCCAGAGGGGACACTCTGAAAGGAGAGGAGCATGGAACTGGAACTTCCTTCCTTGGTGGCAGTGTCAGAGTGATCAGATGGCTGTGGCTGGAGGAGACGCTTGTGGGAGGCACAGCAGACAGCAGGAGATAGGAATGGGAGAGAGACCCGGGCGCTTCCTTGAGTGGACTTAAGGCTTGGGCTTTGTAGATGGGTTTGCCTTCTTGATCTTGGGAGGACACATGTGCTGGGGGGTGGTGGTGGTGACAGGATTGTCAGGAGGGAGAGAGCTGCAGAATACAGCGGGGAAAGTTGCTGCACTTTAAATTCTTTTTCCTTAGGGATTGATGGATGATTTGTGGATATTTTTAGTGTTTGGATTGGGCTAAGCCACATACATACTGTAGTAGTTTTCTAGAACTATGTGTGGCCAAAGTCCCTTAGTGCCTTAGCCAGATTTTCTTTAAGACCTTGAGTATGTCATAAAAATGGAATCTTAGACCAGCCATCTATAAAGATGGAGATGCCAAAATGTTCAACCTATTCATTTCAAAACTCACATTAGTGAGAGATATATGGAACTAGTTGTGCTGATGTATTTCTGCCTTTTTATTTATTTTCCTTTTTGGTAGTACTGGAGACTGAATCAGGGCCTTCCATGCTGAGCTACCTCTCTAGTCTTTTTTCTTTTTTAATTTTGAGTTGGGTCTCAGTAAGCCTCTTAAGTTGCCCATGCTGGGCTCAAATTTGTGATCTTCCTGCCTCAGCCTCCCAGAATGCTGAGATCACAGCCATGTGCTACCATGCCTGGCTTGATTGTGTTCCTAAGTTAACCAAAGTTCTCTTTTTAAAAGTTTGATAACTAATGTGAGAGCCAGGGAGATGGCTCAGTAGAATAAGCGCTTCTTTGGCAAGCACAAGGGCATGAGTTCAATTCCAGGGTCTGGGGGAGAGGGGAAGTAATGTGAATAAATACATAGTCCTAAAGGTTTATTTATTTATTTATTTTGCCATACCAAGGATTGAGCTCAGGACCCTGTGCCTAGCCAGGCAAGTACTTACTCTACTGAGCTATCTCCCTGGCCCAAAAGTTTATGTTTTAAATTCAAGCAATTATATAACAGATTAATTGTTCATTCTTCACACTGATTAAGAAGCTTGGAGTTCGAGGCTCCCAAGCCTCCCTGCTCTGTCCTGTAGACTTTGGGGTGTAGTTTAACTGGCATCTTCTCTTCACCTTACTTTTGAAGAACTTGCACCATTAGTAATTCTTTCATTTTTCTTTATTTTTAAAGTTTTCTTTACCCTTTGACTAAATCAAGAAATGCCCCTTATTGGGTAGAGGGACTCCAGTTTTGAGGATCCTGATCTTAGGCCTTAGGCTCACATAGCAGCAGTGTGACGACTGCTGCTTCCTCCCTTTTCTCTTTCCTGGCCTGCTACAAGGTACCTCTCGAACCCTAATGAGCCACTGTGCTCTGTGGCAGTCAAGGGCTCATACACAAAGGGACTGTGTGCAGTGATGGTTGGATTAACACAGGTTGTACGAAGAGCTGAAGAAGCATAAGGAATGCAGTCTATTTTTTTTGTTTTTCTTTTTTAACTTGATGGATTTGCATAGTGTTACTGGGTAGATAATTTCACAGCGCTGTGTCATTATGGTGGACATAGCAGAAACATTATTTTAAGGTTTTCTTTCTTTTTCTTTAAGGTACCCAGGAGTACTCTATTCTATCCTTAGATCTTTGTATTTTCTGTTTTGAGATAGGCTTTCAGGCCAGGGAGATGGCTCAGTGGAATAAGTGCTTCCCTGGCAAGCACAAAGGGCTTGAGTTCAATCCCTGGTTCTTCCAAAAAAAAAAAGGAGGAGATAGGCTTTCAGTTAAATATCCCTGGCTTCCTGTTTCAGCCTCCCAGATAAGCAACATGCCCAGCTTTCTCTCTCTCTCTCTCTCTCTCTCTCTCTCTCTCTCTCTCTCTCTCTCTCTCTTTCTTAGGCCCTTGTGCTTGCCAAAGAAGCGTGCTTATTCCACTGAGCCATCTCCCCAGCCCTTTCTTTCTTTTGCATTCTTAAGTATTATAATGCCTTTTAAAAGTATTTATCAAGTTTTTCTCTCTTAAAGTTGGGGAGATAGCTCGGAGGCATAAGTGCCTCCTGGCAAGCACAAGGTCCTGAGTTCAATCGTTGGTACTGAAAAAGAAAAGAGGTTTTTTCCTGTTTACTTGTCCTAAACATTATAGATCCAAAAGTAGAAAATATTCACTTACTCTGCGCACCATGCTTGGATACTGAGTGCAGCCCCCACAGTGGGGGCTTTGTGCAGAGTTGCCCCTCCAGTACGTGTACAGCAACTCAGCCACATGAAAGAGATCACTGTGAGTTTCCAAGGATTCATCAAACTTCCAATGGAAGCAAATAGATCAGGGGTCAGTGGTGAGCAGGTGGCCCTGGGCTAGGGTGAGCCACTGCTTCATGTGCAGTATGGTTTAAAAAGCAGAAGAATGCCGGGCATGGTGGCGCATGCCTATGGTCCCAGCACTCGGGAGGCTGAGACAGTAGGATTGTTGTGAGTTCAAGACCAGCCTGAGCTACAAAGTGAGCTTAAGGCCAGCCTAAACTGCATAGTGAGAACTGTCTCAAAAAAAAAAAAAAAAAAAGCAGAAAACCATATTATCAATAGAGTACTGGTAGGCAAAATGCTTATGAAGGGGGACTGTGTCGAGTCTGAGCTCTGTTTAAAGCCCTCAGCCTTCTACTCTACTTTTCTAGTATTCTGCCGTTTCCTGGGACCCATGGCTCAATGGCTTCCACTATCTGCACTGGGGCTGCTGGGTCCTGGGGCAGACCTTGGTGTCACATGTCTCCAGGGAGCCAGGAAACGGACTGGCTTTTCAACAGCCTCTCTTGTTGGTGCCAGATGGGTCCTGAGAACTTCCTGCCTCAGGGCCTGAGCATCCAGGGGACACCAAGTCCCTCCTGGCTAGCCCACATCTCTAGTCCTATCTCTAACTTAGGAAGTAGAGAAATGTACCCTGGACCAGATCCGCAGGGAAATTCCTAAGTTAGCTGATAGTGGTACATCCTGAATTGCTGGCCTTAGGTCTTGAGTAATGTTTACATTGAGAGCTCAGGCAGTTCTGGAGCTCTAGTCCTGAGGACTCTGCCTGAGCTTTGTGCTGTTTGGAGCCCTTGAACTCCTTATCCATCACCTGGGAGTGATGACATATTGAGCCATTGTTTAAAGATAGGTAATCCTGGGCCCAACATGTTTACCTTCCTTCACATTATGTGGAGGGGAAGCCTGTCCCAGTGGTGCAGTTCCATAAACCTAGCATTTCTGAAGGCTGAGACCGGAGGATTGTTCAAGTCCAACTTGGGCAACTATGTGAGACCTTGTTTCAAAATTAAAAAAAGAAAAAAAATACATATATATGGTCAGTGCTAAGGTCCTGGGTTCAAATCCCAGTGCTATAAAACAACAACAAAACAACAGTGACAACAAAAATTCCATGTGAAGACACAATTATTGCTTTAAGCATACTTAGCAAGGAACTATCTTTTTTTTTTTTAATGTATTTAGTACAGGGTCTGCAGGGTCTCACCACACAGATTGGACTCATAGAGATCCTCCTATTTTCAGCCTCCCAAGCTCTGGATTATAGGTGTGTGCCACCACACCCAGTCTCAGTGCACCCTGGGGGAGGGGCCGGTATGGCATGCTGGGGATCAAACTCCTGGCCCCTGCATCTGTCTAAGCAGGCACTTTAATCTGCTGAGCTATCTGGCCAGCCCTCAAGGAACTATCGTAACCCATTCAGGCTGCTACAGTAAATTACCACGAAATGAAAACTGGGTATAGAGGCACACTTGTAATCCTACCACCAGGGAGGCTGAGACAGGAGGACTGTGAATCCAGAGCCAGCCTGGGGTACATAGCATGATACTGTCTGAAAAAAAAGACCAAGTAGTTCTTTAACCACAGAAAGGCTGGGAAGTCTGTGATTCAAGGCTCTGGCAGATTTGTTGTGTAGTGAAAACGCACTTTCTGGTTTGTAAGATGACATCTTCTCACTGTGTCCTCATATGGTAGAAAGAGTAAGGGATCTCTGGGGTCTTTTTTTCTGGGGGGGTATTTTGGGGGCAGTGTCTTACTATGTAGCCCAAGCTGACTTTGAACCCTCACTTCCTCCACTCCGTGCACTACCATGCCTTACTTTTCTGGAATGCCCTTTTAAAAGGGTGCTAACCTTCTTGACAAGGCCCCGACCTTATGTTCTACTTCTATTACTAGTCCTACCTCCTAATTCCATCATGTTGAAGACTAGCCTTCAGCATAGGAATTTTGGTGGGCTAGGGTAGTGGGCATGGACATGTAAACATCCAGACCTCAGCAAGGACCGTGGAAGGCTTATACTTGCGCGGGGAGCAGTACTGCTGACAGAGCCGCGTGGCAGCATGGCCAGGTTGCCAGAGATCCTGACTTGGTTGTTTCGTCACTGTGCCCAGAGTGCTTGTGTGTAGGCCTCAGGGGAGAACTTCGCCAACGATTCTAGGCCTTTAGTCTGTGGTACATTGGAACATGTGCACAGAACTGTAGCAAGTTCCCAGGAAGGTGACATCCTGTCTGCACCCCGCAGCCCTGTCCAGGGTGCTTGAGGTGAGCTTTTGGGAGAGGACCAAGCTAGCTCTTCTGGAGCTAAGACCCCTCAAGGCCGAGGAGAGCCTGGGCACTACTTGCCCTCATCTTGTAGACCGAGGTGGCTCCCTGACACCAGTCTCCAGTGCACAGCTCAGCCATGCCTGCCTGGGCTCTGTGGCCTGTGTGGTGTGTGCAGAAGGCCTGAGGTGGGGAGTAACTGCATGCTGATGGCCTGCCACTGCTCCCGGATGTCATGGCCACAGTGCAGGGACGCTGAGGCCTATTTTGCAGCTATTTTTTTTTTAAACCAGTCTACAGAGAAAGATTTTTATGCATAGGCTTGGAGGAGTAACTTTTTTCCAAAGGAATAAATTTTAGTTCATATTCTAGAAATCCAGGTTTTTAATAATCCTGATTCATGAACCTGTTCTGCCTATGCATTAAAATCAACATTTGGTAGAACATGCCTGTAATCTCAGGTTTTGGGAAACTGTGAGTTCAAAGCCAGTTTGGGTAATGTAGTGAGACTCTAGTCAACATTTAAAAGAGCTGGGGATTATAGTAAGCGGTGGAATGCCCTTGGGTGTGGTCATTCGTATTACACACACACACACACACACACACACACACACGTGCACACACGCGCGCGTGTCTATGGCTCTGTAATTCCAAAGCTGTATTTAACTTGGCAGATTATTAATCTGTATCACAACACTTCATCCTTGAGAAGGGGAGCAGGAACTGCCCCTGACACTATTAGAGACAAGCAGAATTCATTTGTCTTGGGAATAAAATGAATAAACTATGTTAGAAAGTTAGGCCACGTCCCAAGTGCCTGACAATTCCTGCTGCAATCATTGCTGGGTGCTGAGTGCAGCCCGGAGATGGCTTGGGGAGGCCTGGGGGAGGCGAGGCCTGGCTTTCCTGTGTATTCACTGTGCGGGCGTTGTTTTAAGCTGTTCTGTTCTGTTCGCCTTATGCTTACTATCAGAACAATCTCCAGCCACCGGAGGAGGAGGGCACGTGCTGTGTGTGAAGACAGAGGAATGATTTTCCAACTCTCTATAGATTATATTGTGTTTTCTCTCCTGGGGATTTCCCTGTGACCCCCAGGGCTGCCTAGATCCTGAGGTTTCCGGGCTTGGTGGTTGGAGGAGTTAAGGAGGAAGCCAGGAGAGAGTAACACTTTTTGAGTGCCAGATGCTAAGTTCCTGGGTTTCCCTCCTGCCAGTGTTACCTCATTTTTACAACCATCATCATTTTCAAAGGAGGATTCTGAGGCCCCTGGGGACATAGCCTTCCAGGAGCTCCAACAGCTCCAGTCGGGCAAGTTTTCCCGCTTGGCCTCCTCTTCTTACTAACCCAGTGCCATAGTGTGTTGCTGTTCAAAGTCTGCTCAGAGACCTACGGTGACCGTGTCATGAGCGGCAGGACACAACTAGAGAATCCTGAGCCCCACTTCAGACTCACTGAGCCAGAATCTGTGCTCTAATACCATCTCTGATGATCTCTGTGAATGCGGAGAGTGAGAACACCCTGCTGCCGAGGACTTGCGGGAGAAGCTTGGGCACTTCCGGAGTTCCAGTTACCTGGAAGCACTGGCCAACCCTCAGCACTGGAATCAGCAGATTGGACTGAGACACCGGCCTGTCTCATGAGACAGGAAGGATGGCAGAGACGGGGCGTGCAGCTCAGTGCCCCGCAGTGCCTGAGACAGCCTTCCACGCCAACAAGGGCTCATCCTGCCCTCAACACCAGCAGTGCTCATAGCCAGGAACCCTGCACCAGTGTCTGTACCTAGAATTCGCATCCTGGAGCCAGGGGCCCGCAGCTTCAGGTGTGTGTGAGTCTCCTGCGAGTGGCTCTGGTGAGAGGACCCCAGAGGCTGGGCACTGGGTGCATCGGAAGCTCTTCACTTGGGGAGAGGAAGCGAGCTTGCACTGGACCACGAACGCTTTCCGCTGGCATTCCGGGAGTATCTGGTTTTAGGACCCAGGGGGCCACGGAAAAGTTCCTAAGCCAGTAGGGAGTGTCCTTGACAGGGGTGCTACAAGATGCCCCAGGCGTGGCAACAGGCAGCACCTCACGTCCCCTCAATTTGCTCAGTCCCACCTCTCCATTCCCAAGTAGTTGGTGATGGGTGAGCTGTGCCACCTGGAGGCTGGGGAAAGAAAAGAAATGCCGGGCTGGGGGAGGGAGGGAGGGAGGGCGCACCTCCCACCACCCTCCTTTCCAGGCTCCCTGCTGCTTCACTGTGCAGCTCTCCAGTTCCACCCCGCTGGCTCAGGAGCAGCCCCCTCAGCCTTCTTCTCCTTGCCCCCTGTCCTTAGAGGGCAGTGCGGAACACGGCAACCGCTTCTGTGTCTCCTCTCCTTGCCTTTGCTTCCATTCCCTTCCCATCTTTGTTCCTTTTTCTTCTCTCTTATCCTCTCTCTGTCTCTCTCTGTATCTCTGTGTCTGTCTGTCTGTCTCTCTGTATGTCTCGCTCTCTCTCTCTGTGTCTCTGCCTCAAGCACCCTAACACTAAGCTGTACTACTCACCCCATTTTTATTTTATTTTGAGACAGAGTCTTGCTAAACTTCTGGGGCTGGTCTTCAACTGAGTTCCTTCTGTCTCATCCTCCTGAGTAGCTGAGATTCCATGCATGCCTTCCCTCCAAAAAATAAAAAAAGTTTGAAACAATTATATCTGATAAGGAACCCTGTTATCCTCCAGTTGTAAGAGCTCCCCTTTGACATGTGTGATAGGCTTTGTCTACAGATGTCTTTACCTGTCTCTTTGCTTACTCAGATGAAACCTGCTTTACTTGAGGCTCAGAATTCTACAAGCTTTCTCTTAGTCATTCTGTATCCTCCTGCTTGATCTTAATTGTGAATGTTAGAACAATGACCTTTTCCTACTTTTGAATGGCCACCACCGTGCAGTCCGTTACTCTAGATAAGTTTTGGAACCAAACTGGATTTATAGTCAAGGCACTCTGAGCAAAAGGAATGCCTGAAATTTACTTCCTTTTCTTTTAATAACTTTCATCTCCCATGAAAATGAAAGCCAGGGCTTTCAACAGGAGAGGAGGCCACAGGCAGTGCTTGGCTCGCCCCAGTGTCCAGAACATCCAGCCAGCCCTGGCACTGGACTCAGAGGCAGGGCACGAGCACCGAGAGCTGGGCCTCTGCCAGAGTGGACGGTCTCTTCCTGGGGCGGTGAAGCCTGGGCTTTTCCAGCTGGCCAAGTGAGCTACTGCAGAAACTCAAATTAGGGTGTGGGGAATTGTGTGGAAAGGTTGAGGGGACACAGAGGATGTGATGGAGGGCCATCAGCCACCTCCCAGAAAGAGAGCTCAGGTCCCTGAGAGTTGACCCTAGTAATTGTGTTGAGAAAATATTTGAAATTAGTGTTGGAAAGGTTTTTCATTTTTTTTTTTTTTTTAGATGTTGGGATTTAAACCCAGAGATCACGATGCTAAGCAAACGTTATCAGTGAGCTCTACTGTAGTACCCCCGAACCAAGCAACAAAAACAAAACTTATAGTCTAAGTGCTACATAAATGAGAGGAGGGAAACCAGAGGAGAGGTCAGGGACCTGCAAAATGGGCTACTACGTCTTTCTCTTTTCATCCCTTCCCTCCCCTCCTCCATCTCCCTTCCATCCCTCCCCCTCCCTTCCCCCCTCCTTGGAATCTCACTGTGTTCCCAATCTGACCTTGAACTCCTGGATTGGAGAGATCCTCTTTCTGAGTCTCCCAAGTAGCTGTGACTACAGGTACATGCTGCAGAGCCCAGCCATGCCTTTCACTATTGTAGTCAGTGACCAAATGCTTGCTATGGGCCAGGCCAGAAGCATCTTATTTTAGCCTTATCACCCGCTTACTGAGGGGTACTTAGTAGTTCTAACCCCAGTTTACTTTTATTTGGGAGACAGGGTCTCATGATGTAGCTCAAGCTGGTCTTAAACTTGCATGTAGAGCAGACTGGCCACCAACTCTTAGTCCTCTTGTCTCAACCCCTGACCATGAGCATGACAAGCGTGTGCAGCCACCCCAGGCCTTCAGTCCCATTAGGAAAGGTGAAACGGGGCCCCTGGTGCTTGATGCTCGGTGCTTGGAGCTCACTGCTTGCTGCTCGGAGCTTTCTTGTTTGGTCCGTGCTGCCTGAGGACTGATGCGAAGATGCTATTGTGGGCCAGGAATGTCCGTACTTGAATGTTTCTACTCTTAAATTGCCAGACTATTGGTAAGTTGGCCCAGGTGTTCAGCCACTTAATTCTAATTAATTAATTAGTTTTTGTGGAACTTGGTATTAAATCCAGGGTCATCGTGCTGAACTACAGCATCTAGCCCCCCCCCCCCCTTTTTTTCTTTTTTGCAGAACTGGGGAATAATCTCAGGCCCTTGCACTTGCCAGAGAAGCACTTACTCTACTGAGCCATTTCCCCGGCCCCTGTCTAGCCCTTTTGAGACAGGGTTTTGGTGAGTGCTTCAGGCTGGTCTGGAACTTTCAGTGCTCCTGAGTACTGGGATTACAGCCCTCTGCCAGGCTCCCAAGGTGTTTTAGAATGTAGATTTAACCCAGCCTTTGGCCAGTGCATCACTTACTTCCTCTCTGTTTGCTTTGTGTTTTGTACCAAAGAGTTCTTGAGCTTTAATTAAAAGCAGTTGAATCCATTATTAGACAGGAGGGAGGAACAAACAAACTCCAGATCTCCCTAGCCCCAACAATCTTTTTTTTTTTTTTTTTTTTTTTTTTTGTACGCATTGTGCATAGTCCTCTTTACAAAGGTGTTTGGGGGTGGTGGGTTTGAGGAATTTCCTTTTGCACTCTGGCTGCTGCTAAGCTGTAAGCTAATATTGTGAGAGAGAACAAATACCCGAGTGTCACATTGCTAGGTGCTATTGTTTACTGGTATTAATGAAGGTTTCTCTTCACACGTGAGTTAGAGCTGCATGGTTCACGAATTTGAAGACTTCAAGCTTTGCTTAAATCAATTTAAAACTTCTTAGACACCCTTGGGGTTCTTCCTGTACCTCACTGGTACTCTTCTGGGTGGTTTTTCTTTTAGCATTTCTGATCAGGCATGTCTTTTGTGGTGATTTTGCTTCATCTGGCAGTGAGGGTAGGAGATGTTCCGCTGCCTTAAAGTTTGTTTTTATAGTTGCTATTAGAAGTGAAAATGAAACTTGTTGGTCTGTTTTGTCCATGTTAATCTCACTGGTTTTCTTTTGGCCAAACACAGTTGAGAGAGCATTGGAGTGGCTCTTAGGCAAGTGAGAGGATTTAGCATGTGAGAAGTTCCCAGGCCGAGCTTGGGCAGATGGAATTACACAGAAAGTGTGCGTAATCCTTTGGGGTTTTATATTTAACTTGAATAAACTTTCTCTAGCAGATTGTGCTGGGCCGAATGTGTTTCTCTTCTCCCCTGTTTTCCTTAGGGCCTTCTGCACTGTCCCACCTGTGGGGGGTGGGGTGGAACAGGAGGCGCTTGGTGGTGGTAGCTCGGAGGACTAACACTGGGTGCTAGGAAAGAGGGCTGGAGAGCTGAGGAAATGACGTGTTCTGTCCGCCCTCAGCACCAGGAAGCTGGAGACCCCCACGGCTGTCCCCAAGTGACTCCTCTGGGTCGCTCCTGGCCAGTTTCCACCAAGTCTGATGTATCAGGAGGATGTAAATGTGACTCAGATAAGATTTATAAGAATGTTTCCTCCAGTGAGGTCATAATTGAGCTGCTGTTTCCATTTTTTGAATGTCATTTGCTTGACTCCAGGGTAGCCACCCTTTATGGCCTGAGTCACCCGGGTGGCAGCGACACTAGAGAGGACGGGGAAGGCAGGATCTCCACCCGGTGGGCATCCATCCCATTGCTCCTGAGAGGAGAGCTATGACTGGCTGGCAGAGGGACCCTGGCAGCCTCCCTCCGAAGCCCTGGTAGGAGCCCAGCCCCCACCTGGCCCGTTCTTCTCCCGTCCAGGAGGTGCAGCTGGCGCTGCCCACTCCCACTTGTACCCTAGAGGCTGCATACAGAGAATCCCAGCAGAAAGGCCCAGGGCTGCGCTGCGCACTTGGGCCAACGTTAGGTTAGGCGGAGGGGAGACTTTCTATGTTAAACTTTTCTCTACAGTGTTTGGACAGTTCCCAGAGAATGATGACAGTTTTTATTTTTTTTTTTTATTTTTATTTTTTTTTATTTTTTTTTTGTCTTTTTGAGACAGGGTCTCACTGTGCAGTTCAGTCTGGCCTTAAGCTCACTTTGTAGCTCAGGCTGGTCTCGAACTCACAACAATCCTCCTGCCTCAGCCTCCCTAGTGCTGGGATTACAGGCATGCGCCACCACGCCCGGCTTGATGACAGTTTTTAAAAATAACTTTAAAAAAATAATAATTTATTTATTTGGTACAAGATCTCACTACACAGCTTGGACTCATAGTGATCCTCTTGTCTCAGCCTCCCCAGTGCTGGGATTACAGGCACGCGCCACATCGCTGGGTTCAAACCTGGGTCTCTGCATTTGCCAGTCAGATACTTCGACTGCTGAGCTGTTTCCCCAGCCCAATAACCAATTTTTAATGTGATACAGTGGTGTACTCTTTTTTTTTTTTTTTTTTGGTGTACTCTTTTTAAACCATCTTTTCTCCACAGACTGAAGCGGGAGGATTTCAATTTGGATGCCATGCTGGGCAACATATCGAGGTCCTACCTCAAAATAAAAGTTTAAAACAAAAAATTGGTTGGGGATGTAGCTCACTATGATGGTTCTAGGCTCAAAATACTCCAAAGTTCCAGAATTCTCAGGCTGATCCTACTGCTTCAGATACCCAGAGTTCTGGGCTTACAGGTGTGTACCACCATGCCTGGCTAGGAGCTCATGGGACTGATTCATGTTATTGGACTTTTCAGGTTTTTCTTTGTCAAAAATTTTTTTTCTGGACCAATGTAACATCGGGGAAATAACATACTGAAATCTACTGGCAAAACATAAAGCAAACTGTTGGTGTAGAGAAAGGTGACACAGAGAATGAAAAAGAAATAAAAGGGGCCATGGTAGTGTGTGCGCGCAGTCCCAAGACTGTTGGGAATTCAAGGCCAGCCTGAGCTCCGTGGTGAGACCTTGTCTTTAGGAGGAGGAGGAGGAGGAAGAAGAAGAGAAGGAGGAGGATCCTAAATTTTCATCATTTTTGATAATGTTCAATCCAGTTTTCTACTTCCAAAAGTGACTGTCTAATCCTTTAGTTGGCTAGATTTTGAAAGATTAAAAAAAAGAAGAAGCAGCTACTATTATGTGAGACTTTACTCATCCAGCTTCATATCCCCGCTGGCAACATACATGTACCTCTCTGGATACATTTTCAAGATTTATCTTGTTTCATGAACGCTCCAGATGTGTGCCATCTGTTTCCTTGTCTGCATAGTTTTAGCAAGAGGTATCATATTAGCCTTGCAGTCCAGACAAAGGCAGGAAGCTGAAGAACTGGAAACACAGGGGGAATAAATCCCACCACCTCTATGGGGTGTGGCAGGGACTTGTGGTAATTCTGCAATCTGGAACAGTTGGGCATCCGTATATTTTAGATGCCTGATTAGCAAACCTTATCTAATACAAAAATATCAAAGTATGTTTTGAAGTTTCATTGTTTACTTGGATGTCTCAGATCTAGAGGGCAGATTAGAGGTGACAGCAGGGGTCCATGTGTGGTGAGGGGCGGATGGAGGGCTGCAGAAGTGAAGACAGCAGTGGGAGGCGAGCTTTCTTCTCTGACCCTCGGGGGACCCTGCCCTGGCTCTGTTCCCATCCTTCCTCCTTTTGTCCTCCCTTTCCCGCCGGTGTAGGATTCCATAGGCGCCTGAAGTACCAAGGTCTGGTACTTCATGTTATGCTCTGGGAATTTACCAAGTCAACTGTTTGTCATAAACAGCAGGTCCGTTAGCCAAGGTGGCATGAAAGCAAAAAGAGCCTGGGAAGTCCAGCTGTGGCTCAGGCTGCCAACACCGAGACAGGCGCTGTTGCTACATACTCTTTCCTCTGAGCAGGAGACAGATGAGTGCTTACCCCAGGCTGTGAGAGTGAAATTAACCTTTTGAGACACCCTGAGATTAGGTTGCCTGCAGCAACTTGGGACAGTGGGCTGGTGCCTATGTGGGTCAGCCCGGCGAGGGACCAAACAAAGGTGTGGTGGCTGGGTGGGTGCTTGATCCAGCAGAGATCTCCAAAAATTACCTCTTGCAAAGCTTGGATGTTTCTAGAATTAAGGGGTGGTGGAACTAGCCTGTCATGACATTTGAGGAAAAGGAGGAAACCTAAAGGTCAATATAATTTACAAAGATTTCTTGTCTTATGTCTTCCAGCTTCTGGGAGGAAGGTCCTAAGGGTTTATTGGAAGAATGAGGGCAAAGATGGAGGAGCCAGTATTTGGAGTGACATGTCTGTCACTTCCCTGCTGGTGGTGTGAGCTACCTGGCACTCACAACTTGAAAGAAGTTTATTTTGGTTCAAGGTCTCAGCCCATGTATGGCGGGTTCAGAGGCTGAAGGGGGATGGCAGAGGTCATGGGGAAAAAAAGTGCTCAGACCTCAGGAGCCAGGAAGCAGGGAGTGAGGCGGTGACCTTCGGGGTCCTGCTCTAGTGACCCATCTCCAGCCAGGCCAGCCTCCAAACATCAAATTTGCTTGATGTCTCCATGATGCAGCACCCAAGGCATTGTGGGGCATGAGTCAGTGATCCTTGGGTGCAGGAACAGTGTCTTGTTGGGGGATGTGAATGTTCCCAGGTGTGTGCACACCTGGAGGCAGTCCTGCCCTTCCAAGGTGGACAGCCTGCCTAGGTAACCCAGTTCTCAGCTGCACGTCAGTGCAATTGGAGTCTCTGAAGAAACTCATTTAATTAGAAAATAGAAATGAGCAGCAAGGAGCAGGAGGGGAAATGCACCACTGTTTATTTTTAGAAGCTGTCTCCCTGTGCCCCAACCCCAACTCTGAACCAGGTACCAGGAAGGAAAATTACCATCTCTGCTGCATTTCACTTGTAGTGCAATCATCTCACACTCCACAGCAGGAAGGAGCCCTCCTTGGTGTGGGGGTCTTGAAGCTCTAGCTGCAAGCCCATCTCCTTGACAGTGTTCTGAGCAAGAGTGCATCAACACTGGGCTTGTGTTTTCAGACCAACACGGAGCTTTTTTTTTGTATTTTAGGGAAGGGTTCACCAAGTGCTCAGGGTCTCACTACTAGATCAGACTCAGAATGATTGCTTATTTATGGCCTCCCAAGAGCTAGGATTATAGGCATGCCACCATGCCCAGTCACAGTCCATCTCTGGGGTGGGGCTGGCATGGCAGGCCCGGGGATCAAACCCCTGGCCTCTGCACCTGCTTTAATCTACTGAACACAGAGCTTTCTGGAAAAGCACATGCTTAAATAAGAGGTGCCAGGATGTTCCCCCACGGGAGCTTTGGAAGCATGCTGAGCTGGGACCTCATGACCTGAGCCGAGAATGGCCATGGCTGTGACTGTTATAGGACGTTCTACATAGACCTGCGGCACTTTCTGGATGGCCCCATATAAGCACCGCAGAATGAGGTCAGGCCGAACCTGGCTTGTGGTTTCATCTCAGTGAAAAGCCTTTTGTTAAAGGACGGATAGAAAAGTTCAGATGAGTCAAGAAGGTATTTTAGGTACCCTCTCCAATGTTCTAACTTCAGGGAAAATCGTATTTATTTTTCAGTGTCCCCAGCATTCAAGGTGATATTGCTAAATGCCAGCACTTCTATAACTCTTGCGGATAAAAGTTGTACCTTTGGAAAACTGCTGTGAATTCTCCCCAAAAATCTTTTGTCTGTGCAAGTCCTAAAAAGCCATTTTGGAGGTGCTCTATTTCTTAAATGTAACAAATTTCTTTGAGGATCTGTGAGGTTTTTTTTTTTTTTTTTTTTTTTTTTTTTTTTTTTTTTTTTTTTTTTTTTTTTTTTTTTTTTTTTTTTTTTTTTTTTTTTTTTTTTTTTTTTCCTGGAGGCTATTGATGGCTGCTTATTATATGAATTTTGCCATTGTTCCAAATTGAGGGAAGGAGATGATAAATCTTTTTGTGGGGGGGGTACTGGAAATTGAACTCAGAGCTTCATAGTAAGCTACACCACAGGCCCTCTTTTATTTTCTTATTTTGAGACAGGGTCTGGCTCATTGTTAAATTGCCCAGGTGGGAATTGAACTTGAGATCCTTGTGTTTCAGCTTCCCAGGCTGCTGGGATTATAGGGGTGCACCACCGTGAGAGGCTGAGTGGTTTGCTTTGTAGGTCAGAACATCCACCATGACAACTTCTAAAATTTGTACTGGATCTGATTTAGATTCTGTCAATAGTAAGTGTGAGATTGTGAGGTTGGATTGTGATTAGGAAGAAAAATGTCCTTATTTGTAGGACACCAACATAGGGGAAATAATAGGTCATTGTGTTGGCAAGACTGGTTCAGGAAAAAAAATTACACACACACACACACACACACACACACACATATCCATTATAATAAGAAATGACTGAGAAGAATATGTTCTTGAATACAGGCCCAGTTATGGGGTTGAAGTTCTTGTGAAGCTTCTAGCAGAGGCTTGGGGTGCCACTGCTGGAGACCCCAGTCCTGGGGTCCATCCCTGCTTTTCTGCAGTTCAGGTGGGAAATTATACCAAATATGTTGTGAAATTTACCAGTGTAATATTGGTGCTGTAAACAGGATTTAATCTTCTTAGGTTAGATGCCTTATCTTCAGATTCCACAGATATGGAGTGTCAGGCTGGTATGTGGAAGTGCCTGAGGACTGAGTCAGTTAGATGTTTGTGTCATTTACAAGAATGTATGATTTTTCCTAATAGTTTGGTTTTCTCCAGATTATGAAAATAATATGATGAACCCCTTCTGATGTACATCTTAAATGCTACTCATGCTTGTAACATTATGCTGGAAATGTGCTTATGTATCCTAATTTTTTTTTTTTTTTTTTAATATTTGTATAGGCTCTACAGGTCTTACTACATAGATTGGACTCACAGTGATTCTCCTGTTTTCAACCTCCCAAGCGCTGGGATTACAAGTGTGGGCCCCCGTGTCCAGTCTCAATTACTGTCTTGTGCTGTGGGTGGGGGTGGTGGGCAGGGCCAGGACGGCAGCCAGTGATCAAACCTGGCCGCTGTGCGCTGCCTATTCAGGAGCTTTAGTCCAATGAGCAATTTGGCTGACCTATAATGTTTTTGCTCATTTCTACACAAGCATTTGTTCGTGTAACAATTTCACTTTTGTTTTTGATGTTTTTGTTTTTGTCTTTTTGAGACAGGGTCTCACTATGCATTTCAGGCTGGCCTTAAGCTCACTTTGTAGCTTGGGCTGGTCTCAAACTCACAACAATCCTTCTGCCTCAGCCTCCCGAGTACTGGGATTACAGGCCTGTGCCACCACGCCCTGCTTGTTTTTAAACTTATAAAATCATTGCAAGAATAGGATGAGTATACCATCACCAGTAGTTTTATTTTTGTTGTTGTTTTTGAGATGGGGCCTCCTTATATAGTACAGATTGGTCTTGGACTCACCGTATAGCCCCAGTTGACCTCAAACTCATGATGATTTTCCTGTCTCAGCTTCTCACATGATTCCAGTTTTTTTTTTTTTTTTTTTTTTTTTTTCAGAACCAGGCATTGAACACAGGCCCTTGCTAGGCAAGCGCTTATTTGAACTCAGGACCTTATGCTTGCCAGGCAAGCTCTTATCCTACTGAGCTATCTCCCTGGCCCTCCAATTTTTTTTTTAGAAGTCATGTCTCTTTGTTCTCTTTAATCTGGAAAATTTCCTCAGTCCTCAAATTGTCATTCAGGACAAAGACATCTGTGGAGAGAACAGGCCTCTGGCTTCATGGTGTGTCCTCCCACTTGAACTGAGCTATTTTCTACGTGTGGTGTTTAATGGCTCAGTAGAAAATACTGAGTTTTAGATAAGTAACGGTTTATAGTGGGTGACTAGGTAGCTTCTGTGTTTGGCTATATAAATAATGCTGCTGTGAACACCCTTAAACTTACATCTCTGTAAGCATTCTTGATTATTTTCATCTGAGCAAGTCCTGGAAGTGAGAGCACTAGATACATTGGCCTATGTATGCAGATGACATGTGCCTCACTGGCTTTTCAGAAAGAAGAAACTGGCAATAAAGCATCCTTTTTTTTTTTTTTTTTTTTTTTTGTGGTACTGGGGATTGAACTCAGGACCTTGTGCTTGTCAGGCAAGTGCTTATTCTACTGAGCTATCTCCCTATCCCAATAACAGCATCTTGCAAGTTGCATGGAATGTGGTGGGGTGCACCTGTAACCCAGCACTCAGGAGGCTGAGGCAGGAGGGGTGTTATGAGTTAAGAGACCAGCCTGGACCACAAAGAAAGTTCAAGACCAGCCTAAACTGCTGAGTGAAATCCTGCTCAAACAAACAAATAAATAAATAATCTTTTGGCAATTTTTGAAAATGTATTCAGTTATTTATTTCAGTGTTAGCAGAGACTGAACCTAGAGAATCATTCATGCTAGGCAAGTGCTCTGGTACTCAGTACCTTCCCAAGTCACAAGTTTTATGTTTTTCTGTATCAGTTTAAAAAGTAATGTATTTATTTATTTACTTCTGTCTTTTTTTTCCCCTTTGGCGGAACAGGGGACTGAACTCAGGCCCTTGCGCTTGCCTGGGAAGCTCTTATTCCACTGAGCCATCTCCCTGGCCCTAATATTTCTGTCTTTTTGAGACAGGGTCTTGCTATGCACTTGAGGCTGGCCTTGAGCTCATTTCATAGCCCAGGCTGGTTTCAAATTCACAATGATGCTCCTGCCTCAGCCTCCTGAGTGCTAGGATTATAAATGGGTTCTACCATGCCTGGCTTAAAAAGTACATTTTTATTTTTTATTTTTTATTTATTTTTATTTTATTAAAATACAAATGTCAATCAGACAGTTTCAAAACACCTTAACCATACAGAGTCGATGAATTAATACATTGCAAACTATTTTCATAATGTTTTGGTATTGTACAAGGTGCATATATGATATTATATTTACAGGTTTTTTAATAGCTGAAATTATATCAAAAATTCAATAATTATTTACCTAGTGGATGACCATAGCACTAAAAGCTGACATAATATCCTGTCCAACCACCATTAGTGCAGATCTTAAAAAGTACATTTTTAAAAGACCTTGTATTTTAAAACCCAGGAATATAAAATTAAATCTATGAAAAATAACCTATATTATTTTAAGCTTTCTGTAACACCTTTGTCAAATGTACTTTATGAAGCAACAAGGAAGGGTCCCAAATTATGTGTACACCATGTGTAGAAGACAATGTCTTGTCTGGTACAGACACAGGAGAGCTCAGGCTGCCTCCGAGGGATGCCTGTGTCTCAAGCTACTTTTTATGGCTTACAATGAAATTCAAATTGAGCCCGTTTGCCTGCCAAAGTAAGATTGCTGTACCATTGCTTGGGGCTCCCACTCACCCATCACGTAGAGATAGAGCTTGAATGTGTATTTTATGGGTAGGTATAACCTCGAGCACATCAATGAGGCCGCTAGCCAGCTCATAACATCTGGGGCCAGGCCCAGGCCCAGCACCGACTCCACAAACGATTCTACTGGGGCCTTCTGTCCCATGAAGTGGATAGACTTGGTAGAAACCATGCAGGGAGTTGAGTTTGGGAAATCAGTGCTTGTGTCATCAGTCAGCTCTGGAGTTTGACTGTGTTGGGTTTAAATCCCAGTAGTGTGACAACAGGAAAATCTCTAACTTTGGTTCTCGATCTCTAAAAAGGGGTCATAATGGTGCTCACCTAACAGGGTGGCTGTGAGCACCACGTGAAATGACACAGAGAAAGCACCCAGGATGGTGCTTGGCACGTGGAGACATATTCTGTGATCGCACTGCTGCAAGGACACACTGCGAGGTTTGCTTTCACTGTGGCAAACAACACACTTTCACCTCCCCTCTTATGGTGCAGAAGAACCAGTTCTTCTGGGCAGATGAAGGCTGTGGAGAGTTCTCAGAACTACCGAGACCAAGTCCCGCTCACTGGTGCGGCCGGGCCTGGATCTCGGGTCTCTGGCTTGGGGGCCAGCCTCTCGGAGCTGGGCCACCGCTGCCCACTTCATACATTGGCAGTTGGAAGTTGGTGCTGCTTGGGAAAAGTTGGGCAAAACTGCTTCCTGCTTTCCAACAGATTCTGCCTTGTAGACGAGGCAGCTGTCTTCAGGAAAGGGGCAGGAGTAAATATCTCAGGCTTCGCAGGCCATGTGATCTTTGTTGCAACAACTCTGCTGCTGAAACCTGAAAATAGCCTTCGATAATGCGTGAGTGAGCACGCTGTCTGTGTGCCAGTGAAACTCTGTGGGCTAGAGTCACGTGGCAAGCATTTGCCTGCCACTCGTATTGTCACTCCTCAGGCTGGCAGTCAGGGTATGTTTGCCCTGTGCCGGGAGCCTTTTGTTGTACTGTCACAGGACGCTTTTTTTGTGGAGGGGGAGCAGCTGTCATATTTAATAAAAAGCACTCTGGTAGCTTAGGCCTGTCATACAGTAATATACAGTAAGCTCTGGGTTACTGTTTTCTTCATAAATGAGCCTCTTTATGCCTATGTTTTCCCATGATGAATTTTGCTAAAGTTATACATTTCTCATGAAATAAAAATGCCATATAGTTTTTATATTGTTGTCTTCAAAATAGTTGTTCAGATTGCCATATATAAATCTGATCAACTAAGCATTCACTGTTCCTTTCATAAACCAATAGAAATTATAGTACAGTTATCCTAGCTATCTCATATGTGTGGCTCTATATATTTTTTCTTCTTTCTTTTCTCATTTCTCTCATCCCAGCTGTTCTTTGCTATCATCTTGTTTTGAAATTCCATATCATTGATATATATATATATATATATATATATATATATATATATATATATATAGTGTGTGTGTGTGTGTGTGTGTGTGTGTGTGTGTGTGTGTGTGGTTTGTTCATTTTTGTATCAGGGGCTGGGGAGATGGCTCAGTAGAATAAACTCTGCCTGGCAAGCGCCAAGGTCCTGAGTTCAATCCCCGTTACTGCACAAAAATAAAACAAACAAACAAAAAAGATCAAAAAATAATTTGTTGTACCAGGGATTGAACTCAGAACCTTGTACTTGCCAGGCAGGTGCTTAATGCACTGAGCTATATCCTGGCCCTCATTTTTCATACTTTAAAAAAAAAAAAATTACTCCCTTTAAAATTATGAAATGACTTATTTATTTATTTATTTATTTTGTCTTTTTGAGACAAGGTCTCACTATGCATTTCAGGCTGGCTTTAAGCTCACTTTGTAGCTCAGGCTGGTCTCGAACTCACAACAATCCACTTGTCTCAGCCTCCCGAGTGCTGGGATTACAGGCCTGTGCCACCACGCCCGGCTGAAATGACTTTTTTAGCTTTTGTTTTGGTTTTATTTCATGTTGTTCTCAAATGACATTAAAAAGCAAATTGGGAAAGAACTTGTATCATACATAGATGAAAAAGTATTTTTAGGTCTTTCTTAGTGTTTATGATATATCCATTTGTTATTTTATTTTCACTGTCTGGCAATGAGGGTAATTTTCAGTGAAAACTCTCTTCAGGGGATTTGGCCTGTTTCTGTTTTAATTAACAAGGCACTCTTGTACTACTGTTGACTCAAATAATTAAAAATAATGGCTGAGGACATGTTTGTTTTTTCAAGAGAAAACTTCAACCCTCTGTAATCTAGGAAAGAATCAGCTCGTGGCTCTGCCTGCGGTGCTAGTACCAAGAGCTTTTCTCAAGGCAGCCGTGGCCTCCTGACACTTCAGGCAAGTGCGTTTACCTGTGTTTTACTTACGCAGGTTCCAGTAAATAGCAGCTGTAAATGGCTACTACTTTTAGGAAACTTGTGTAGTTAATTTGAAATACTACCCTGCACATGTTTGCTTTTAAAGCCAGCTCTCTGGGCTGGCCAAATAGCTCAGTGGAAGTGCCTGCAAGCAGATGCAGGGTCTCGGGGTTCGATCACGGGGCCTGCAGTACCAGCTCTGCCCCTGGGCATGCTCGAGACTGGCCGTGGTAGGATGCACCTATAATCCCAGATCTTGGGAGGCTGTAAACAGGCAGATCACTATGAGTCCAATCTAATAGTGAGACCCTGAACACCCTGTAGACCCTTCCCCCGCAAAAAAAATAATAATAGCAATAATAAAGCCAGCCCTCTGCTGCCCTTAGATTATCCTATATTTCCATGCCAAGAAATATCATTTCCCATTTGTGAAATTTGATGAAGTACCGCAAATCTGTTGGTCACAGTTGACATTTCCTCCAAAAGGAAGCAGATGTGACTTGTGGGTGTGCAGAGTGAGCACATGTGACATGCTTTAATCTTCAGACTGCTCTGTGATGGGGCTGGGAGTACAGCTGTCTAGTAGAGCTCTTGGCCTAGGATGCACAAGGCTCTGAGTTCAATCCCTGGTAGCACCCCTGCTCTCATGAAACAATCAAAAACCAAGGTGTTAGGTGAATCCTAGGGTTTTTCTGCATAGAATAATATGGTAAAGCTTAGCAATTCAGCTTGGGATAAGATTAGCATTGTCAGTTCTTTTTTTTTTTTTTTTCATTCTCGAGGGTTTAGTGTTCAGTCCCTCTGTGCTCCTTGCCTCCTGAGAGAAGACCCAGGCTCTCTCTGTTAGCTTTTTGCCACTGTAGCAAAATGTTTCAGAAAACACTTCAAAGGAGAAAAATGCTTATGGTATTAAAGCTTTCAGTCCATGGTCCTTGGGCTCCATGGAAGCCCAGCATCATGGTGGAAGGATTTGGCCAAGGACAGCTGCTTAGCCACAGCAGGCAGAAAGCAGAGAGGTCAAGGACAGCAGAGGGGAAGGGGCCAAGGATGAAATAGGCTCTTCAGGGGCGTGGCCCTCATGACCTGTGTCCTCCAACCAGATCCCACAACTTGGCTATGAGGTCATCACAGATTGAGCCACTGAAGAGGGCAGCACCCTTCTAATCCACTCACCTCCTTAGCCTTCACTTTGGAATACTGATCAAGGCCTCACATAGGAGTCTCAGGAGCTATTCATATTAATCACAACACCATGATTAGAAGCTTAGGGTTCCCTGTCTCCAAAAAGTGGCTTAGCTTTCTCTCTCTTTATCATTCAAATTCTTGAACATCCAGCAGTGACTTTATGCTGGGTACCCACATGTGCTGGGGATACACACACATCACCTGCTACCAGTGCTACCTACTGGCCGCAGTGCTACCATAGCAGCCTCCCGGAAGGAGATCTGTTCTGGTGAGAAAGTCTGCTCTTACGTCTGTAGGGTCTTCTCTTTTTCTTTAGAGGAAACAGAGTATGGGCAGGAAGAAGCTGCCCATCCTATTAGCTTTCATCTGCATGTTTTTACATCATCAGGAGATTGGCCAATAAGGTAAATGATTGACCCTGAGGGGTGCAGTGCTAGAGTGACCACCAGAGGAGACAGTAGGAAGGTCAGCTGAGGGCTGGAAATGAAGCCCATGCTTACAGCACTGGCCAGAAGTTGAGGGGGACGCCCTTCCGGTGATCTGCTGATTCTTCTGCCTACAGAAATTTAGTTCATAAGCTGAATAGTTAAAACTGCTCAGAGGGTACCAAGAAACAAAGGTTTAAAAGTCCCTGGTTTGGGAATTAGCAGTTTATGTTTCCCGAGACTGACTAGAAGGATAAGTACATGTTTGAAGTTGATTAGTTCAGCAGGGAGCATTTGCTTATTTCCTGTAGGGAATTTTTTTTTTTTTTTGTAATGGGGATGGAACTGGGGACCTTAAGCTTTGCAGGTAGGTGCTTGTGCTGCTGAGCTATGTCTCTAGCCTCTCTCATGATTCTAGAGGAAAAAGTATATGCCTTTTAATAAATAGGAGGTGTTCTTTGTGTCCTTTATTTTTGCTTGATTTTTCTAGTGCCTTCTAGAAAAATTTTCAGTATTTGGGGGGACAGGGGTCATATCAGTTCATTTTTATTCCTTGGAAAGTGAGAAACCCAAAGATATTTTTCTCAGAAAGGAAGAATTGATAGTTCATGCCAGAGTGTTTTTATTGAGAATGATTGTTGTTTATGTTTGGGAACTGACATTGTTAAAAAGAGTAATTTTGGAAAGGCAGGGGTAGGGCTATTATTGTATCCTGCATATTGCCTATAATCAGGGATGCCCTTGTTAGGAGCCTGTTTTCTTTTGCTTGTGGATTACATTCTTAAAATAAAGGCACACCACACTGCAGGGGCAGTGCCCTCTGAAGGTGAACTACCACAGAGAGCCCGGGGCTGAGGGGCCCATGGAGCCCAGGAACCAGACGGGCCTCCCTCACCCATGTGACCCAACCCAAGGGACAGGAAACGCTCCCTATTTCCTGTCACTTTATTTTCATTTATTTTAGTAACTTAAGTCTCTCACTTAGTAGCTTTTCCTTTTGGGCTTAATTCTTGTGGGGTCTTCATAGAGAGTGTACAGTCTGTCTTTCCTATGAGAGCTGTGTTGATAGACGTGGGACAGGGTACTCACCCTCACAGCAAGCCCCAGTTTCCTCAAGACTCTTCACGAGGCTGAATATCCCCAATTTCCCTATTAATTAAAATCCTTCATCAGTGACCTCAATCCTGCTAATATGTGGAATTGATAGTAGAACCTATGTTCAGGTTTAGAACATCACCTCTTTGATTCTTCTATTCATATTTCTGTTAATACAGCCCAAGGCAGTATAGGCAGTAGCATCTTAACAGCAGCATCTTAATAGGGCTAGAGTCTAAAACAGCATACGAAGTGAAACCTGGTGTGGTAAAATTCACCCTTGAAGTCTCAAATACAATACATAAAAACTGCATAGTTTCATGTCTATTACCCCTTATGGAAATTCTTATGTACCCCAACCTTGAGAGCTACAGATCCGGCCTAAAGACCAGAAGCCTTGTCTGTGGAAGACCTCTGCTCAAACATAGTAGGCTGAACCCAGCTCTCCACTCCTGCCCCTGCCAATGCAAAGCTCAGGAAAATGGTATAAAGTGAGAGTTCTTGTTTGATATCGTGGCAGGGTTGTGTGACTCGGAAAGTTTCCCTTTGAACCACTTTTAAGTGTGCAGTTCAGCGGTGTTGGAAGTGTGCTGCTGGATGTAATTAAGCTGCCCATGGGCAGGCAGCCACCAGCAGCAGCCTTTCCCGAGCTGGTGCACCTCCCCAAGCTGAAGCTCTGCCTGCGGACCCGAGATTCCCCATTCCCCGAGTCTCCCAGCCCCTTGAGACCATATCCTAATTTCTGTTTCTGTGGTTTACCTCCTCTCAGGGGCTCCCGTCGGTGCACCCATACAGTGTTTGCCCCCAGAGGACTGGTTTATTTCACTGAAGGAAGGTTTTTAAAGACATAAATCCATCAGAATGAGACAAATGGGAGATCAGGAGACAGCAGCAGAATACAGAGCAGCAGGCTGAGGGGGTGCATGCTTTATCCACTGAAGGTAAAACTAATTAAAACATAAGGGGAGAAAACTAGGTGGCTGTCTGAGTAATATAAGTAAAGGAAGCTCTTTCATTTTGTTAAGAGATGTGTGTTTATCACTCTGACTATTGAAGGGATGATGTATGTGGGGGATCCGGTGCCCAGTAGGTATTAGGAGTTGGCTGGATTGGAGTTAGAGCCTGTCTGGACAGACCTGCATCCTGCATGCTGACCATGCCTTGGGGCATTGTGGAGAAACCAGCTGTGGTGATGTAGACTTTCACCCCAGCTACTTAGGAGGACTGAGTTAGAATTTTGAAGAGGGAAGGGAAGGGAAGGAGGGAGAGAGGGAGGTAGGGAAGAAGGATGGAAGGAAAGAAGAAAAGCAGGAAGGAAGGAAAGGAGAAGAAGGCCAGCCAGGATGTAGCTCAGGGGCAGAGCCCAGTCCCTGAGGTGGGGAGAGCATAAGAAGTGACAGAGAGCCACCTGGTCGCCATTCTCCGACCTTCTACAGTGACATTTTGCTGTGGATCCGCTGATTATCACTGTTGTACCTGGGGGTACTAGGTTTATGATCCCATAGTGGGTGTGTGCGGGTGTGTACGCACAGGTGTGCAAGCCCACATTAGCTTGGAAAGTCAGCCCACTGTATCAGCCTGTCTTTGTCAGCCGCATCACTTTGGGCCTAGCTGACGCCATCAGGCTTCTGGACACAGGCATCACTTTCCATCCCTGTCCTTCAGAGCCTGTCTCGAATGTTATACACCATTCTACTTTCTTCATATCTCTTTGAAAAGCCTCCTTTCCAGTTCCTGAAAAGTCCAAACCCATGGCATTCGGCCCGTGGATCTGTGGCTCAGCCCACCTCCGGCCCCGCTAGACACTGCCTGGGCCCCATCCACTCCTTAACCACTCTTTCCTCCTGAGAGCCTTCCTTGACCCCTCTCTCCTCAATAGAGGTTCTCCTTGGTGTTCCTATAGCACTGTATAAGGCCCTATCAGGAAAGCCACAGGCCAGGGTACCCCTAACACCAGTAATGGGCCTGCCTCCTCTGGGGGCGGGGCCTCCAGGGTCCCCAGACCCTGTTATGCTTGATCCCCGACTTGTGCCCAGAGCCTGTCGCAGCTTGTTCCCAAAGTGCAGGGACTGAGCTCGCACATCTTGAGGGTTGTAGCCATTTGCTCTTCCTCGTACCAGGAGAGGAGCCTAAGGTCATGGCCTCCATGTCTGTGGCCCTGTGATCCTACTTTGGAGGCTCCTCTACGCTCTTGCCTTTTGGATGCTATAGAAGATGGCTCCCCTCATCAGGACGCTGTGTGATAGCTTCTGGCCCTAGTATGAGTTGCTAAAATCATCATGATGGTCCTCTAATATGGCTCAAGCCCTTTAAACAAAAACCCATCTTCCCCAAGACCACCTCCCCACTTCTTCTCCAACTCAGCCCAAGATACAATTTCCTTTCACTCTTCCAGCTGCCTTAGGGAGGACCCCCAATCAGCTCACTCGGGTATATCTAAATATCCCCTCCCACCCCCACCCCTGCCAAAAAGCCATAAAAGCCTCAGCCTCCCTTTGTTTCAATCCATAGAATTCTTGACCTTCCCCAGATTCTCTCCCATGTTTCAAAGAAAACAAAGCCCCTTTCCCTTCTTCCTTCTGCCTGTTTTTCACTGAGGAGAGCGATCGGTATGGCCCTCTCTCCTTTCCCACTTGATTTGTCAGCACCCCAGCCGAGTGAACTGATGTATTCATTGAATGACTTCATGGATATTTCCTAACTGTCTGCTGTGTGCCAGGCCCTGTTCCACATGTGTGGGAGACAGCAGTGAGGAGGAGGCACCAGGTTTCTCTCCTTGGGAACTTCCATCCTAGTGGACGAAAAACAACCCAAAGCAGACACAACCAGAATCTTTTGGGGGTGGGGGACAGTGCTGAGGCAGGAAGGAAAGGCGCTGGCCAAGGAAGTGTACATGCGGAATCCCAGCACTCAGGAGGCTGAAGCAGAAGGATCGCTGTGAGTTCAAGGCCTTCCTGGGGTACATGGTGAGTTCAAAGGCCAATCTGAACTGCACAATGAGACCCTGTCTCCCTAAAAAAGGACTGTGGGGTGGTACTCGGGGAGGATGGCTTCTGAGGAGCCAGCACTTGTACTGTACTGAACCATAAAAGGGAGAGCTCAGACGAGGAGCTAAAGCTACCCTGTCTGATGTGGTCATCAGTGAACAGCAGTAGGGAAGGCTGGGGAAGGGCTGGTGTGAGAAGCAGGCAAGAAAGGGAAAGAGGACTCTGGAGCATGTGTGGCTGTGTGTCACACAGAACTGCCTCAGATTTTACTCATGAAACCGGGGTTGAAGCCAACACTAGAAATTTCACTACATTTTGCAAAGCAGATAAAAAATAATCTCTAGAGATCGATCATGTACAGTATATAAAAGAACTGAGAAAAGCTCTTTTGAGGCACATGGCATGGACACATACCAAGCCCCGAGCCCTGTCTGTTACTGTGACAAAACACTTGAGACAGTCGATTTAAGAGGAAGAAAGGTTTATTTTACCTCATGATTTAAAGTTTCATTCTGGAGTCACTTGGCCTTGTTGCCTTGGGTCTGTGATGGCCAGATGCATCACGGTGCAAACCTGACTCGGAGAAGATCTGTGCATTTCGTAGAAGCAAAAATAACCCCTGAGGGGGTTATTGCCACAACCATCCAACTTCTTGCTGCAAGGCCCCATGTCTGAAAGGTTCTGCTGCTTCCTAGTATTGCCATTGGCCGGGGACTACACCCTCAGCGTGCAGGCACTGGGGACAGTCAAGGTCCAAACTGGCTGAAAATTAATACTGGTAAATGGAGGCCAGTGACAAAGTCACCAGGTTGCCCCACAGTCACCCTCAGGAAGCAAGTATACCACTGAGAAGAGTAATGGGATTTTCCTTGTTTTTCCTTCAAATCTCTTAGAAGAGGACATATATATATATATATATATATATATATATATATATATATATATATATATATATTCTTTCAGATGCAGTTCTTGGCTAAGCATGGTGGTACATGCCTGTAATCCCATTACTCTGGAGGTTGAGGCAGGAGGATCACTATGAGTTTGAGGTCAACTTGGGCTAACAGGGAGTTGAAGTCCAGCCTGAACTACATGGTAACTCTCTTGCTGTCTCCCTCCCTCCCTCCCTCCCTCCCTCCCTCCCTCCCTCCTTCCTTCCCTCCTTCCTTTCCTTCCTCCCTCCCTCCTTCCTTT
>PVKA01026798.1:0-31301 GCA_004027165.1 Ctenomys sociabilis
TGCATGGTGATAGAGCTGGGTCAAGTTTTAGTTTTCAGCATGTACAAAGCCATGTTTTCTAGCACCATTTGTTAAAGAGGCCATTTTTCTTCCAGTGAGCTTGTTTAGCCCCTTTGTCGAAGATCAGATGGCTGAGTGTGATTGTAGATGCCTCTGCATCTTCTAATCTACTACGCTGATACTCAGGTCTATTTTGTTGACAGTACCATGTTGATTTTATCACAGTGGCTTTGTAGCATAATTTCAAGTCAGGAATTCTGATGTCTCCTGCCTTGTCTTGATTGGCCAAGATTGCCTTTGCTATTCTAGGTCGTTTGTGGTTCCAAATAAATTTTAGGATTGATATCTCTATGCCTGGGAGGTATGTTGGTGGCAGTTTGATAGGGATTGCATTAAATCTCTACAGCAATTTTGGGAATATGACCATCTTCACGATGTTGGTTCTTCCTATCCAGGAGTATGGAATATCTTTCCATGTTCTGAAATCCTCTATAATCTTTTCGTAGGGTGTTGTAATTTTCCATAAAAAGATCTTTGACTTCCTTGGTTAAGTGAATCCCAAGGTATTTCATTTTCTGAGGTGCTATTGTAAAAGGTGGTGTTTCTATTGTTTCCCTTTCAGTGTGCTTGTTATCTGTGTAGAGGAATGCTATTGACTTTTGAGTATTGATTTTGTATCCTGCTATGCTACTGAATTTCCCTATCAGTTCTAGTAGCTATTAAGAATGATAATTTTTAAGGATTTATACTGAAGTGGATGCCACTTGAACATATACTCACAAATGAAATAAACCAGACACACATGTGTAAATATCGTATAGTCTCCGTAGTATAAGAAGCAAAAAGCAGAAATACAAATAGAAACGTACAACAACTAAAATCAATTAAATCCGATAAGCCAAAGTGAATGGCATATGCTGCAGGTTACTAATCAGCTTTTCTTCTGGATGGTTAACAACCTAAGTTCACAGATCAACGTTGGAGAAATAGAAGAGCCAGAAGGCCAGCCAATACTTTGGCCCTAGCCTTTCAAGGTCAGCAAAGACTCAGGACATAGGAGGACCTGTACTGCAACATCATGAAACTCAGTTGAGCTCCAAATTTTCTGAACAAGGAGATTATGGAGCCACAGAGGAAAGAGATGGAAGTTCTATAGTGTGCCTGGGGAGAGTCACATGGAGAGAAAGGTTTTTCTCAGGCTCTCACAGAGAGCAAACTGGTCAAGCATTGGCCGTGACTCATCCACATGGATGACACAGACACAGAATAAGGTACAGGATTACAAGATAAACCCTGAGGGGACTTCACTGACCTCATAAGAAACATAAAGTACATGTGTTGTTGTATAAGTCTTGCTCTATCTAGGTCTTAACCATTCAGCAGAAAAGAAAAGTATAAAAATGAAGTATACACTGCGAGGCCATAATATTAAATTGAGCTGTAAATGGCTATGGTCATCAACTTCTTCGGACAACTCACCATTGTTGTGGAATGCTGGACTGTGTTGGACTGTGTTGTCTATTTCAAGCACCTAAGTTAGTTGAATGACAATGGAGTGCCCATCTCTGACAGGTGTAGACAAAGGAAGGGGTATAGAAAGGAAGAATCATGATATGTGTGTATGGACAGTGTAGTTGGGAAAGATAATGCTGTGCTTCTACATAATTCTACGTGAGGCAAGATTTGCACTAATGGTGGTTGGACGGGATATTATGTCGGCTTCTAGTACTATGGACAACTACTAGGAAAATATTAAGGTAGAAAGTATTAATTATTGAATCTTTGATGTAATTCAGGTATAAAAAATAAGATAAGCAAAGAACTACATTCTCTTTATTTACTGTTAAGAGACATATGGTGTAATGGTGTCTGTAAGTATAATATCATGTATGCACTTTCTATGACACCAAAACATTGTGAAGACAGTTTGCAATGTATTAATTTATCAAATCCATCTTGTCAAGATGTCTTGAAACTATCTCATTAATATTTGTACTTCAATAAAACAAAAATTAAAAAAATAAAAATAAAAATAAAAAATAATAATTTGAATAAATTCAAAAACACAGAAAATAACATGGTAGAAATTATTAATTATTGAATCTGTAATATAATTCAGGTATAAAAAATAAGATAAGTAAACAGCTACACTCTCTTAATTCACTGGTTAGAGACATCTGCTATGATAATGTGTGTAAGTATAATATCATGTATGCATCTGTACGATACCAAAACATTATGAAAACTGTTTGCAATGTATTGATTTATTGAATCTGTTCTGTTAATTTGTCTTGGAATTGTCTCATTGCTATTTGTTCTTCAATCATATAAATAAAATAATAAAAATAAAGAGTGATAAACTTGAAAAAAAAGAAAATCAAGATCATGGAATGGGAACAAATAGAACAATTTGGGGAACAGGCATACATTAAACTATCCTGCCCTGTGACAGGCAGATGGTTACCAGTGTCTGGGAAATGTAAAATTTGTAAAGTTTGTGGCAATTGTGTGACATTCTTGTAAAATTCCTGAAAAGGAGATAATGGGGTAATGTGGTTACCATAGAAACCTGAAAAGGATAAACCTGAGAACAAACTTCAGGCCAATGCCAACACCTTGTGAGTCCAGAGTTGAGAATCTAGAGCGGCAGTTGCAAGTTTTCAATAAAAGCTTTCTTGTTCCTTTGCATATGGTCTCTTTTATTGGGGATTATCTTTGCTTGCTGTTTTCTGCCAATACAATTATTATGGAACTACTTCCAGAACTCAAGAGGTTCCATTTCACCTAGCTATTTCCCTTCTTGGTACCTTCCTAAAAGGATTAAAAGCATCATACCACAGCAATATAAGCACACCCTTGTTTACACTGGCACCATTTGTAATAGCTAAATCTTGGAAACAGCCCAAATGTCTAACAACCAATGAATGGATATATATATCTATTCATTGAGTATAGTCTTAAGTGAACTAAATTGGACACACATTTTTAGATATTGCATTGTTTCTCTGTTGTGAGAAAGGGTACATAAGGTCCAAAATGTATAACAGATATTGGGAAATGGGAAGGGGAACAAGGGAAAGGGGAGGGAGGAAGAAAAAGAAAGAGAATAGAAGGAAAAATGGAATGGAAGCTTTTGCAAATAGGGAAGGAATTTTGAAGGGAGGGGAAGAAATTGGGGAAGAAGAATCAAGGTGTATTATGTACAGGTGCAAATTTACTTTATGAATATAGATGTGAAATAGGCTGATGGGGAAAAAGGTGGGTGTTTACTCTTTCAGCCTCCTCTGTAGCTGAGGTAGGGACGTATGACCACAGTCCGAGCAATAAGAAAGTGCCTTGTGACCATAGTCTGACCTCAGGTATTCACACAACCTTTTGACTCCTCTTTTCCTTCTGCTCCCCTTTCCTTCCTTCCTTCCCCTCCTCATTTCCTCTCTTCCTCTTCCTTCCTTCTCTTCTTCCTCGTCATTCTCTCATCTTCTCCCCCTCTTCTTTGTTCTTCTTCCCCTCCTCTCCTCCCTCTCTTTTCCTTTCTCCCTCTCTCTTTTCCTCTCATGATATGGAAGCTGAAGGCTCTGAAAAGTCAGTGACCCAAGCAGCAGTATCCTCTGTGTGTGGTGGTCGCTGTCCTTTCTTCTTCTAGCCAGGTCAGCATTTTGGAGGCACTGGTTATTTCCCCCAGAATGCTACTCAAGTCCATTCACTACAATTCCAGTTGCATTTGTGAGATATTTACTAACCTGATTTAAAATTGCTTATTTAAATAATTACACATGCATAGGAAGTTTCACAGAGAGGCCAAGGACGTCCTGAAAACCTGGTTATCCCATAGGCTACATCTTAAATAACCATAGTAAAAAAAAAAAAAAAAAAAAAAAAAAAAAAAAAAAAAAACTAGAAAAGCGACACTGGTAAATGCAGGCACCCTGTTCTAGGCCATCTTATCACCACTGAGGTCAAGACTCCAAACTGTTCTGAACTTTCCTTATTCCTAGTTGTCCTCAGATCCAGCCCGCTGTCCCTGGCACTAGCTATCACTCATCTGTTTCCAATCTCTACTCTTTTGTCATTTTGAGGATGTCAATTCAAATAACATCCTACAGCATGTATTACTTTCAAGCTGACAATATTACTTTACTCTACATAATGCTCTTGAGATTTATCCTAGACATTGTATGTGACAGAACAGCAACACCCTATTCTTTCTGTTCTAGTCCATGCAATTGTCCATGACCAGTTTGTTTAACTATTCATTTGTTGAGGGACATTCTGGTTATTACAGAAAATGCTGTATATTCATCAGCTTCCTTGTCACTGAGCCACACCATGTGACACCACAACTTAAGGAGGCAAGTATTGTTTGGCTCATGAGGACTTCAGTCTGTGGCCAGTTGGCCTCAAGCCTGGAACATCAGGGCCAAAGAGTGGGGCAGGATAAAGCTACATAGTTCATGGCAGCCAGAAAACAGCAGGAGAGCAGCACTAGAGAGAAGTCACGAGGGTTGAGATGGAGTCCCCAAGCTCGTGCCTCCATGTCCTACCAGAAGCACCCTGAAGTGTGTTTCACCAGTCCCCTGCATGACTCTCAAGCCCATCAAATAAGCACCCCACAGCCTAGCAGCACATACTGCTTTGAAGGTCAAGGTTGTGCTTTCATGTCTCTGGAAGAAATGTCTAAGGGTGCAGTGCCTAGGCCCTGTGGTGAGTTTAGTTCTTTTTCTGTTTTTTTCTTTTCTTTTCTTTTCTTTTCTTTTCTTTTCTTTTCTTTTCTTTTCTTTTCTTTTTCTTCCTTGAAACTATCCAGCTTTGCAATCTGCATGCCTACGAACAATGCAAAAGAGATCAAGTTTCTCCTTCCCTTCCCTGGCATTTACTGGCATCACTGTCTTTTATTTTAGCTCTTCTAATTCATGTGTGATGACAATTCACTTGCATTTCTGTGATCATGGTATCTCCCCTGCCAGGTAAGTATATTCACTTGCATTTCTGTAGTGGTTAGTGAGCCTGAACATTTTTCATGTGATTATCTGCCATCTGTAGATCCTCTTCAGCGAAGTTGCTTTTCATAGATTTTCCTATTGTCTAATAAAATGTTCTCTAATGTTGAGTTTTTAGAGTTCTTCTTATACTGACAGTCCCTGCCTTACAATGGCTTGACTTAACAAATTTTCAGATTTATGAGGGTGTAAAAGCAATAGATTTTAAACAAGATATACTTTGAATTTTGTATTTTTATCTTTTTCAGTCTGGCGACATTTGGTGTAACACCCATTCCTGATACTGGGCGGCAGCAGCAAGCCAGGTCCCGGGCAGCTGTGTGGGAAACATCTGCCACTGTACCATGCGCTGACCTCTTCATGTTGCTGATAGTGCATTGTGACTGCACAGCACAGCATGTGTACAACACACCCATCTACGTGCTTCCATGAGATACAAAATACTCATGTATTTCTGATACTTTGTATTAGAATATTTTTCTCAATTTAAAAATAAATGTTGCATGCATCATTAAAGCAGGTTGGGGTAAACTATGTGTGGTTGATAGGATATAGGGGATTAGGTTTGTTTTCTGTTCGGTTGGTTGGTTGTTTGTTTGGTTGGTTAGTTGGTTGGCTGATTGGTTTGTTGGTTGATTTGTGGAGACATTGTTGTGCCAGGCTGGCTTGGAATTTTCTACGTAGCTCATGTTGACCTTAAATTTGCAATGGTGGCCTTACCCTTTTTACTTCTGGGATTACGAGCACGCACTACCACACCTGGTAAGAAAACATGTTGTTGACTTATGTTATGGCTGACTGATCGATTGTATTAACTTGAGTAAGAGAAGCTGCACTAAACTGGCTCAGCAATTCCACACCCTATGCTGTGGAAAACAACCCAGGGCAGTTTGTTGCCTAAATTAGAGGAGCTCCAGTCTTTGTCTTCACCTTGAACATAATCTCTTGTCTTCTGGAGCAGTTTCTCCAACTTCTGGAACAGACCCTCAGCCTTCTGCACCCAACACCTCAGCCTTCTACTGCTGACTCACTGGCGACCTAATAGCAGCTCCTGTGGGACACTTCAGTGAGCTCCAGACCTTTGACTGGATCTTTCAGATCTCCAATGTGTAGACAGACCCTCTGAACTCTTGTACATCTGATTTCTGGGTGGCCATTGTAAGTCAGTCTTAAATTCATATCTTGTATTATGTCTTTCTCTCTAGCAAACACTGATAAAGAATTTGGTACAAGGAGTGAGGTTATTGCAGTGAATGTACCTGACCACATGACTCAAGCCTTTGAAGTGGGCTCATGGGAAGAGTTTGGAAAGGTTCAGAGGTACAGGCTGAAAAAACAATATTGGAAAGCCTTAGGATGTACTTTATGGGAGATGATGGTAAGAGTTCAGAAGATCAGAATGGTGACAGAAATGATGCTAGTAAAGTCAAGGCTTGGAAGGTTTTTGCTGAGAAGTTCAGCATCTGTTAGACACCGTACAATACATATTATGGCCTAGCAGATAGTTTGTCTGCCTTTTGCTCATGTCCAGAGACTATGTCTGAGACTGAAATTAAGGGAAGGTGGACTAATTAATCTGGCAGAAGAAATTTCAAAGCAGTCTAAGGTTGAGGTCATCGCATGGTTACTGTTGGGGGGCATTCAGCTAGAATTATATTGAGAATCAAGAGCAAAGAACCCAGAAGAATGATGTAAAATATTGTGTGTTTGGCCAGAAGGGAAGCTCTAGTAAATCTGTGGGCTGCAAAGATACAGCAAAGATCAGGACCATAAAAAAGATGGCCCGAGGGCATGACAAGAAGCAGGAGGACTACATGCTCTGCAGCCTCAAAATGGCGAAAGTGAAAGACTTTGCTTTGAGAAGAGATCCCAGAGCACCATGTTCCATGGGATAGCCTCAGGATTTGATTCCTAGGTACTGGACTCCTATAGCCAAGAAAGAAGGAAGCCTGGCTAGTATTCCAGCTGGCAGCAGGCCTTGGCATCATCCATGTGGCACTGGTTTTAGGTGCATGAAGAACACAAGAGTTGTAGGTCAGGGAAACTTCTACCCACATTTCAGAAGAAGGTCTGGGTGGCCCAGCACTGTGGCCTTGAAAGGACAGTGTGCAAAGCAGTGAGTATAAACCAAAAGTGCAACGGAGAAGCCAGAGAGCTGGAGAAATCAGGAATGTGGATTGTCCAAAGAAAGATGCCAGCCAAAGAAAGAAGCCACTGGAGCTACAACCACCAGAAGTGCCACAGGGGCAGGGTCACCCAAGCCCTTTGGAGTTCACAACTTGCCAGGGATGCTGGCAATGGAACTATGGAATTTAAGGCTTGCCTTGCTGGATTTTGGACTTGCTTTGTTCCCGACCTCGCTATGCTCTTGTTTGCAGCCTTTGGAATGGAAATGTCTACCTTGTGCCACTGAGTGTTGGAAGTGTTTAACTTTCTTTTCATTTGTACAAGGGCTTGCAGCTGAGAGTTTGCCTTAAACCTCATTGGAGACTTAGAACTTGGACAGTTCAGCAATGCCAAAACTTTTAGGACTCTACCAACTCTTGGAGATGGGTGAAATGCCTTTTGCATAAAGGAATATGCATGACTCTTTGAACGTCTAGTCATGGGACATTATGTTGTGTCTAGATATTCCCCAAAGCCTCATGCTTTCATAGGTGTTTTCTTTTTCCAGATTTGGCTGAATCTAGAGTGTGTGACTTATTCATGGTGTATTGCTAGGATTACATGTGCTAGGATTAAGGGCGAGTGATTTCTAAATCAGCCTACTGATTGGTTTGGCTCTGGCATATTCCAGGTATCCTGGATGCCATATAAGGAACACAAAGAGGCTTGTCTCATCCTTTTCTTGTCACTTTGCTGCCTTCTTCCTGCCATGAACTGTTTCCCCTCTGTATTGCCTATCTTCCTTGGGGCCAGCCTATTATGGACTGAAATTTCTGCAAACTGTGAGCCAGATGTACCCTTCCTTTCTTAACTTTGTTTCTTGCATATTTTGTCTCAGCCATGAAAAGAGTAACTAAGATAAATGCCTTGAACTTTGACTTTCCATTAAACCCTGGGAATTGGACATGATTCCACCAAGTCTTTTGCAGCTGAGTAGCAAACACACCTTATGAGAACCCCTTCTGCGTGGCCTCATCAGACACCTCCCCAGGATAGTCTCTCCTGTCCATTTCTAACAACATCACAATCACAGGTGCTTCAGTGATCTCTAAGAAGTTGTACACATTGCCTATAGCTCTCTCCTTCTTCTCATCCCTCATCAGAATAATTGCTCCAGTCATAGCAATGTAGGCTTTTTCTCCCCCCAGTTCTCCCAGCCTTCTATCCATTACCAAATTAGAAAGCCACTTCCACATTTTCAGGCATCTGTCATAGCAATAGCTACCTGTCACTGTCCCACTCTTCTGTCTTAATCAGTTTTCTGCTGTCCTACAAAAATATCCCAGACTTGGTAATTTATAAACAATAGACATTCACTTGGCTCATAATTCACAAAGCTGGAAAGTCTGAGAGCATGGCCATGGCACGGGTGAAGCTTTCCTGCTGTTTTGGAATGCAGTGGAAGAAGAGTGTACTTGCAAAGTTGCAGAGAAAGGAAACTGGGCCAGATTTGTCTTGTCCCCAGGAGGCTGCTTCATATCAGGGGACATTTAAACCCTAGACCCATGCACTCTGCCGCCCTGGCTCTTCACACAGCTAAGTCGTCTTCAAGCTTCCAGTTTAACATGGCCAGGGGATGGCCAAGTGAAGGCACCTCTTGACTGTCCTATTCAGATACAAAGTGAATGTTCCTGGTAACCTCCCTATTAAGTGTATATCTGGAGCCAGTAAGATAGCTCAATGTACTAAAGCGCCTGCATAGGCAAGTTCACACAAGCACAGGGACTGCAGTTCAATCCCCAGTGCCACATACCATACCAGCCCCAACCCCAGTGCAGGCCGAGCTGGCCAGAGTCTGGGCATAGTGGTGCATGCCTGCAATCCCAGCACTGAAGAGGCTGAAAACAGGAGGATCACCACAAGTCCAAGCTGCATAGTGAGAATCTGCAACAACCAAATACATTAAAAACAAAACAAAACAACAACAAAAAAAAAAACCTGTCTATCTGCATACTTGGTTTTTCTCTCACTCTCTCTTTTTGTTTAATCCCCGTATTAGGGTTTGAACTCAGCGACTTTGTACTGTGCTACATCCCTAGACCTTTCTCTTTTCCAGACAGGGTCTTGCCAAGTTATTAAGTTGTCCACGCAAGGTTTGAACTTTCTCCTGCCTCCACCCCCAGAGGGTAGAGGGTTATCTGTCTTGTTCATAATGATTGTGGAGTATTAGGGCCCCAGATGCAATGTGTTCCATAAATGGCTGTTAGAAAGAAAGGCAGGGAAGGAAGTACGGCTGCCTAAATGATTAGCAAACATTGTAACACCCACAACCCTAGAATCCCACAGAGAGCGTCGTGTCTGGAAATCCAGATGTCCTGGGAGAGGCTGCAGTTGACTGAAATATGTTCTGGCGTGGAAAGAACTCCGTGGAGATGCCTGAGCAGGAAGCAGCCTCTGGAGAAGAGAGCCTGAAAGCTCACGTGTGCAGGAGCGGGCCTGGCTGTCACCTGAGCATGCAGGCACAGGTGTGCATGCGGGTTGGGAGGGCACCAGCCTACCCGTGCAGAGCCAGATTTACGCGCACTACCATCCCTAAGCCCTGGAGTAGCATCTGTCTTCCTTTCCATCAGGGTTGTGGGGCAAGGGAGGAAATATCTTTCCAGTCCAGGCCTGAATCTTATAGCAAACAAGCTCCCCTCTGCCTTGCTGTGTACAGGCTTTTAACCCTTTGTGATACTCAAAGGGCAGATTGCAATGCGAGAATAATGCACTGTAAAGCTTCTAGGCTTGCCCAGGAAATTCTAGGCAGGAGATAAAAGAGAAAGGAAAGCCATCGAGAGCCCTTTTGTCCTAAGAATGGGAAGTGAAGCTCACACTCTGTTTGCTAGACCTCCTCCTCCCTGTCCTGAACATTTCCTTCTTCCCTTTCTCCCTTTTCCTGTGTGTCTCTGTCTCTCTGCCTCCCTATATCTCTATCTTCCTCTCTATCTGTGTTTGTCTCTGTTTGTCTTCCTGTCTCTCTCTATGTCTGCCTGTCTGTGTCTCTCTGTCTCTCTTTGTCTGTCAGTCGCTCCCTGTGTCTGTCTGTCTGTGTGTCTGTCTGCTTCTGTCTCCCTCTCTGTCTCTGTCTCCCTCTCTGTCTGTCTCCCTCTCTCTCTCTGTCTCTCTCTATCTCTGTGTCTGTCTGTCTCTTTCTCTGTCCTTTTTCTTTGTCTTTGTCACTTTCCTGTCACTGGTAGGCAACACCCACCACACAGTGTTTGTCTTGGCTCCTGGATTCCATCTATGGTCTGCAAGCTCCAAGGCAGGATGGCGGAGGAGATGGCTGAGGAAAAGGAGCTCCTTCCACTCCAGCTGGGAAGCAGAGAGAAGGAAGGAGTCAGTCAGGGACCAGAAGACACTTTTCTGTGCTCTCTTCCAGGGAGCCAAGTCCTGGCCCCACCGACTAACAGTGCTAATCTCACCAGCGTGAGCCCACCTTCCAAGCACAGGAGAGGGCCAGGCTCATTTTAGGTCTAAATCAGAACCTTCCTCACCCTCTCCTCCCATGTCTTTATTTCTCTTACTGTTTTTCCACCTTTTTCTTCCCCTTCTTTTTCCTTTCTCCCCTCTATCTCTATTTCTCTCCCCTTTCTCTTCCTTGATCTCCTCTTTCCTTTCTCCTCTCTGATTCTCTGTCTCTGTCTCTGTCTCTGTCTGTCTGTCTCTCTCTCTCTCTCTCTCTCTCTTATCAGAGATTATTTTCTTAAGAAAGTGAATGCCATGGTCTTTCACCCATTAATGTTATTTGCTATGGAAATGACCCAAGATGTATGCAAAGATACAAGAAGAATAGATCGGAGCACTGCTATTGATAAAAGAGTGAACTTTAATGTCCAATAGCAGGAGTTCATCGAACACACAAAATACTTGTGCAATGGCACATCTCATTAAAATGGTGTGGTTGTTTGTTACTGCGGAAATATGTTGGCTATTTATTATTAAGTGGTGAAAAGCATGTCTGAGGCAATATGTAAAACCCCATTTTGGCAAACAAATATTTAAAATATCATATAAGGTGGATGTGCTGGTGCAGACCTGCAATTCCAGCACTCTGAGAGACTGAGGTAGGAAGGTCAAAAGTTCCAGCCTACCAAGGCAATGTAGCAAAACTTTGTTTCAAAAATCAACAAGTGTTATGGTTTGTGTCTAGATGTCTACTCACAGCCCCATGCAGTCCCGGGACAGCTTCCAGAGTTTGTGATTAATTCATGATCCAGTGCCGGGATTATGGGTGTGAGTGCTACACCAGGTGTGGGGCAGATAGCCCAGATGCAATATGAGGGAGGGAAGGAGGCCTGCTCTTTGTTGCTGCTTCTCCATTTTTGCTCTTGCTGTTTTGCTGTTTTCCACTGCCACATGCCGTTCTGCCTTGGAGCCAGCCGGAATATGGACTGAAACCTCTACAAACTGTGAGTTAAATAAACCTTTCTTTCCTTAATTCTTGGTGTTGGGTGTTTTGTTCCAGCAATGACAGAAAAATAACCCAGACAGTAAGTAAATAAATAAAATGAAAAGATCTGGAGATATAGCCCAGACAAAGGCCTAGGTTCAATTCCCAGTGTCCCCCCCTCCCAATGTACACACAGTATAAAAACATCAAGTTTACTCTTCTCTTTAAATAGTAGGATTGGGGAGGGGGAAAAAATAAAAAAATAAATAGTAGGATTTAATTTTTGCCCTCCTTTGCTTCTCTATATTTTTAAATATTTTTCTACATTGAAATTGTGTCTTGTGAGCATTTTCAGGATTTTTTTCTACAGAGTCATTTTTAGAATGATTAGATAGCATCTTTCTAGAATATTTTCTCGAGAGCTCAGAATCTAAAAATGTTTCTACCTTTTTAAGCCACCACTAAAGGTGAAATAAAAATTGTAGCCCAAAATACACAGTGGGGAAATGTTATTTCTTTTTATTGTTTTTAATTTTTTTTCTTTTTTGAGACAGGGTCTCACTACGTAATTCAGGCTAACCTTGAGGTCATTTTGTAGCCCAAGTCGATCTTGAACTCACAATGATCCTCCTGCCTCAGCCTCCCAAGTGCTGGGATTATAGGTGTGCACCACCACATCCACCTATCATTCCTTCTAATAATTACATGTCCAATCACTGATTACAATGCTAGCACCTGAAAACCGCAGAGGGTCCATTTCCCTTTTTAATCTATATGTGTATGGCATCTAACAAATATTTCTGGTGCTACCTTTCTTCCTTGTATCCCTTTGATCTTTATTTCTTTTCACTTCTTCTATCCTATTTTTCAACAGGACCTTATTCACTTAGACTTTTTTAAATTCTAGTTTGTAAAAGCATGTGGAATTTAGATGAAACTGAAACTTTTTTTTTAAATAAAATTAGGGCTTGTTGAATGATGGGTGGTGAAAGCAAAGCAAGGCAGGGAAAAGCATGTGTTTCTCATGGTAGGAAACTTCAGAACTCTGTACAGGACCCTTTTGTGCCCAGTTAATTAATGACCTGATTACAGATGATTACAACTCACTGTGTTGATCAACAGAATCTCCCCTTGGCAGCACTCTGTTTCCTATTAGTTTGTGTTACGTGTCAGCACTGAATGTAGCACATTTCAATTCCTTATAAACGGCACAAATACTCACATATATGCAACTTCCTCAAGAATCGCAGTGGGCCTGTTAGACCCCTTCTAATTTTCAGAACTTGCTATTCTGGATCGAAGTATACCCTAGATAGTTAAGATAGTTTTAGAGCTAATTTCTCTTAGTTCCTGGAAAAGAATGCTTTGTGCTACTGTACTATTATCTCCACCAGGTATTATGCCTGGATCTTGTACTCTGGTTAACTAATTCTGGATCACAACAGTGTGCAATGTATTAACTATTGTCACTGTCCTACTGATCTGAAGCTACAAATGTATCCACTATTATAACAACTAATGCATCAACTACTGTAGCCACCTTACTAACCTGTTTCATTGCTTATCTTTTTTTCTCTTTAATAAAAGAAAATAGGTATTACAGGCTGAGGCTGGGACTCAGACAGCAAGTCTGACTGGCGTATGAGGTCCTGAGTTCATTCCCAGCACCACTGTGTCTCTAGAAGGCGATCATAAGATAAGGTAAATACTTACATTTAAAAAAAAACCTATTACAGCGAAAGATGTGTTGCTTGGAATAAGAGAAAAAGTATGTTTGAAGTGAGAGGCAATGTTGTGGTGGGGGAGGCATTACTGGCAATGTATCTTTTTTGAAATAATCTTTTATTTAAACATTCTCCATATATTATGATCACCGTTTTGATGACCTAATGATTACAGCAGTTTGTGTCCAATGAAACCTTTACAGTGTGTCTTCCTCCACCTTAGTCACCATGTCTGGCACTGAGTGCAAATGGTATGAAAGGTAAATATTTGAAATTGATTCAAGACTCTGAGGCAGCACAACTGAGTAGTCCAATTAAAGACACTTTCAGAACTGCTTCAAAAATTGATAACCATGATAGGATACATGTGTTCCATGGGGAAGACTAATAGCAGTGTGCCTTTCAGTGTAATAATTTTTTAAAATTTAAATAGCCACTTGTCCTTTAGATCACACATTGTGTGTGCATATGCATGTATATAGTATACAGCACAAAGTAGTACTCACACATGCTGAATACGACACAACATCAAAGCATGCAAAAAAAAAAAAAAAAGCATGTCCACACCCCAGCCTATTTCTCCTAGGCCTAGGCATCAGTGAGGAGGATTTTACTCCCCATGCAGTCCCAGGAGGGCCACATCCACAGGATAAGAGCTTCTGGTGGCTGGACGTCACCTGATACTCTACTAACAGCTTCAGAGGCTTTGCTGCCACTTGGTGTGCAATGGCGAGCTCCAGAGTGGGTGGCAAGACACGAGTGCTGTGATCGGGGCTGGGTAGAAGGCCTGAAGTCACCTTCCCAACACACAGAGAAGGATGTGCAGGAGTAATCTGTGTAGCATAGCTCAGAGCAATCCCTAGTGTCTTGGGGTTGGCGCTTCCTTGCTGATTTGCAATGTTGTTATGCTCCAGGAAGTCATAGCCTCCTACTGCAAGGCTCAATGCCAGCCAGCCGTGTGGAGCATGGCTCTCTCTCTTGCCCCGCTCACAGGTGCTTTCTGGGAGTGACAGGACAGGGCAACACTGACCTTGGCCTCCTTTCAAGACCACATGTCAGCACCTCGTCTAGACCGATGTGCATTGTTTAGAGCTGATTGAAGAAATAAGGAAAAGTCCCAGCCAGCTTTGTACACACCAATACAAGACAAAAGGGCAGGGTTTAGCAAAAATGCAGATAACTATTCTTCTTCCAAGGAGAGTCGTCTAGGCGGCCCTCCACAAGGGACATCTGCGAGTCACTTGCACCTGGTCAGCAGCAGCCTTGACTGCCCATGGAGCCTAGGTAGGAGCTGATCACACGAAAGGAAAACCTGAACTGTGTGGTGTCTGCAGTGCCTTTCTCAGCCAAAGCAGGAGTTCGCCTCTTTATCTTTATCATACTATGGATCCCTTGGCATCACGTTAATATCTGTAGATTCCTGAGAATAATGTTATCAAGCACAAAAACTAAAAATGTAGGACTCTAGAGAAGCCTAGTTGTACAGAAGTACCCACCAAGCCGTTTAGTTAAATTGTAATTTAGTAATATCTAGCAAGCTCCAGCAACAAGTCTCGTAAGTATTGTAATTTCAAAGCTGCGGTGAGCATAAGTGACGTTTAGAGATACCAGGTCTACCTGTACTGTGGCATGACTGCAATTGGTGGCAAATTCATAAATACTCTTAACGTTATTGTGAAATACCGCTGACCCATAGATGGCGAGTGCAGTAGAGACGCGTCCTATGGGTTCTCGGATCCGTGTGCGGCAGTGCTCAGGGGACCTAGCGAGCTGCAGGCTCCCTGCCTTACGCACCGTAGCCCTGAGACTCCAGAGGATAGACAAGGTACAGGCTGGCCATGAGAGGGGCAGCGGGCCGGAAGCAGGAGCTAAACTGCCTTGGGTGAGAAAGTAACAAAAACTTTAGCCTGGGAGAACCTCATAGAAGGACAGCAAGCTGCAGACTAAGGTCAGGCCTGAGAAAATAATTCCCCCTGGCCACATGGACAAGGAAACATGTTCTCCGCCCCGTGGGCCTCCCTGTGTTGACTCTGCTTCCCCACCCCAGCCAACGACCGAAGCTGCTCCTTGCTATGCTCCGGGCTTCATGTCCCCATGGCTTCCAGCCAGCACACCAAGCAGCTCCTGCCTCCGCACCTTCTGGAGCCAGTGGGTCCCTTCCTTCTCCGGGGCTTGAGGGAGCTCATTAACTCCACCGCTCTTCTCAGGGCCCAAAGTCTAAATCGAAAGTGAGAGGCGTGAAGCAAGAGCTGGTTATCAAAACACCTGCTTTACTGCAATTACAATCTGGGTAGGAGGGTGTGACTTGGAGGGGACTTCCTGCTTCTCGTTGCCTCCGCCACCATGCACACAACCCTACCTCACTGGGGCCGGGAGACTTCTGCAAGACCTCAGCCTACCCTAAGTAGGGACGATGGAGGCGGGGCTTGGAAGTAAAGGAGGCGCATGCGCACACATGCAGGCACGCGGACCTTTAGCATTCTGTGCCAGAGAGGGTCTGTATTCGATTTTTCTACATGTTTGCAGTGCATAATGGTTACATGAATTGTGGGGAGTTGGTGCATGTACCATTCTTGATAGATTACATCTTCGCAATCCAGAAGCGTAGACCAGTGGCTGGCACCCACAAAGGAGAAAATCCATTACCCTCCCAGGGAAGGAGGAATAAGAGGTGACAAAAGGACAGGAAAGCTCAGGGGAACCTTCTGGTGGCATCTGAGGGCTTGAAAAGAATGCCCCCTCTGACACCCACATTCTAATTGGTCTTACCTAGGAGTAAACAATTAGTTATTAATTATTATTCCTACTTCTGTGGATTGTTGTTATGACAAAGAGGAGCGCGAGAGTGCCCTGCCTTGTGATAGGAACTAGAGTAACACTTCAATATGCAGTGTCATTGAACCCTCATAACAGCTCTCTGAACGAAATTGGCCCCATTGGAGGACCGGGGAGATAGCTCAGTAGAAAAAGTGCCTGCCTGGCAAGCGCAAGGTCCTGAATTCAATGCCTGGTACCAAAAAAAAAAAAAAAAGAAGTATTGTCCTCCTTTGAATAGCTACTATGATGACAACAATATGCACTGTATTAATTACTGTAACTATTTTGAAACTGTTTCATTGCTATTTTAACTTTTTCTCATCAAAATGAATAAAATTAAATGAAACTTTAAAAACATTAAATTAAATTTAAAAAATTGGCCTCATCAGGCCATTCTGACTTCCAAACGTGGTAGCTGTGGCTGTGGATCCTTTTAACTAATGGCTCCTTTCATTTTACTGGTGAGGTTATAGAGATTTATAAAAATTACCCTTGCTGAGAACTACATAGCCAGTAAGGGATCCACTGGAACTTTAACCCCAGCCCCTCCCAAGCCTGCAGTGGGAACCACACAGTGAGATGAGATAGATACACAAGTCACCTGGAAAGACACCTGCAGGGTGAGGCCTGCTCCAGAGCACAGCAAGTATCTTGCAATCCTGATTAGGATTTAAGAGTGAACAGGAAGCTTAGGCATATTGTCTCACACCTGTAATCTCAGCACTTGGGAGGCTGAGGCAGGAGGATTGCCATGAAATCAAGGCCAGCTTGAGGTACACAGTGAGAACCTGTTTCAAAAAAGGTATAATATCTTGAGGGGATAGAACACTATATATTTTGAGGTATAGTGTCTGCCTCAAGCACTGAGTTGCAATGCTACGCCAAGTGCTCAATAAATGCATCTGGGGAAGACTAATACCCAAGGTCACCTTGATGTTCATGGAGCACAGGGAAGCCCCCAGCCACCCTGCACAGAGCCCAGTTTGTGGCCTCTAGCCTGCAGTGTCTGGTGCTTCACTGAGCTCATTCTCACCACTCTCAGTGCTGGCCACTCTTTCTGTTAAGCGCCTATTAAGGGCTGAAACTGATAGCTTATCTGCTTCTTGAGAGCAATGAATCTCTACCCCTCAGAATTAAGATGGCTTCAATAGAAACCAGCACCGGAGTGAAAGTGGCCTAGGGCCAGTTTAGAGAGCTAGAAAAGACAGACTGGGCATTTCCCTTCTGGTGGTGTTTTCCCAGTGGGAATCTAGCCTGGGTTCTTCTCCCTCCCATCACAGATCACCTCAGGAAGCAGGTCTTCCCAGGGTCCCCTGACCCTAGAGAGGGGTCTGTCAGGAGAACCTGCACCCAGGCAGGCTGGCTGCACTGGAGCATGTTGGCCTCTGGCCCCAATATCCTGCACAAGGGTCTGGCCAGGGGCTCACCTAGTCTGGGATCCGGCCTCCTCAGCACCCGTGGAGAGTACGTACTTCTATGATTGCTGCCATAGCCTGAGTTCACAGGACAATGACCTCTTCCCCAGGTCACTTTATGCTCAAAGCAGAAATTCAGTAGTGCTGTTATCCCTGCTTCAGTGCAGCTGCACATGTGGGCTTCCTGTGCCCCTCAGATGGGCCACGTTGCAGGCATCCAGGCTCCCTGCTTGTCCACCTGGCACATTCTCCCTGTCCCTGCTAATCCCAGCCCTTCTGCCCTTGAGTCCGTGCCCCAGTCCTCGCTGGGCTGCAGCCCTAACTCCTTTGACATTTCTCTACCTCTCCTACTGACTGTGCCCACGTCACCAGTATGTACTTCTCAAATGTGCACACGGATATCTAAACAGATACATGGATAGCTAAAGTTCCATGCTTGGGATGTTTGAAAGGTCTTCACCTATGCAGCCGGTTATCAGAATCAGCTTCGGCTGTGCACATGTGGGCAGATCCAACACCGTCACCACCCATGAGGATGCAGCATGAGGGTTAGACTTCCAAAGCTCAGCGCATGACAAAGACTGTAAATCAGGATTCACTCTTTATGATGCAATAGTAATACCCTTCAATAGTATCAGAATCTCAGCCCTATCTCAAATGTCATGGAGTCCTTGCTTTGCCGCTGCTATCCATCTTCAACACGCTGACTGAACACCCGATGGGGCAGGCTCCTTCAAGGATAGTTTGGCTTTGACAAGGTCACCGCTGCTGTCTGCTCAAGGACACAGGCCAAGCGCATTAGTCTATCTTGTGCTGCTTTCACAGAATCCCAAAGGCTGCTGTCGTGGTCCCTTTCTCATTGCTGGCACAAAATATCCAGTACCCACAACTTAGAGGAGGAGGGGCTTGTTTGAGCGCATGCTTTCTAGAGTCTTTGTTCTACAACTTCTGGCTCCAACACAAGAAGGGTACGGTGGAGGAGTTTAGTGGGGAAAAGCTGTCCCTGCCATGGTGACCCGGAAGCAGGAGGAGAAGGGAGGGGCCAAGGAGGAAAGGTGCATCCTTCTGGGGTGCTCTCCTTACCCAGCAGCACACTCAGCTCCTGAACTCATGAGTGGGTCAGGAAATCCACTGGCAAGTATAGCGCCCCAGGATCCAGTCATCTTCCTAGAGACACCCCCCCCAACTGCACGAGAACCTGGGAGAAATTCTAGACCTAAACCACAACAGCTGGTAACTTACACAGTGAAGAAGTTTATTTAGCTCATGATCCTGGTGGCCAGAGGGTCCAAAGAACATGGTACCAACATCAAGGCCCCGGCTGCATCATGGCATACAGGGGATGGGCAAAAGCAGGGGCTGTGTGTGCATGGAGGCCCCACCCCCCACGAGGGCGGGGCTTGCTTTATGACCACACATTCTCAGGCAGCATCGAGGAGCCTGGCAGCCCTGAGCTACGCATCTTCCTCTAGGCCCTACCATCTTCACACCACTACATCGGACCAGAATGCTGACGCAGGGGCTGTTGAAGCTAGCAGGCCTCCCTACCAGCCTTCCAGAGACAGGCGTTGTCCACACAGGGGAGATTATGGAGGAGGGACAGTCATCACTTGCCTCAGAGAATCTGGATACTGGGATTATTCAAGTCAGATTGCTAAAAGCTTGGACTAAAAACATTTATTTATGTCTTTAGGGACAAACATGGTACTTTTAAAGCATGTAGTTAACATGTATCGGGATCTGGGATGTAAGATTACATTACGTAGAATTTCACACAAGCACTTCCTCTAAGGAATGCTCTTGAGAACCTAAAGGTGTGAATACTACCGATTTGTTGAAACAAAACAGAGTATTCCAAAGACACTCTGTCACAGACCCTAAAATCCTCCCAGTGATCTCCTCCATTATTTTCAGTGTCACAGAGGAGAGGCGATGTCAGTGAAATGGGGTCCCGAGCCACTGGGTGTTGTGAGAAGATAAACACACGGTACGCAGGTATCACGCTTGGCCTTGCTCCATGGAGATCAGAAGGGCTCCGGGGACCATCCAAATGAAAATAGCGGCACACAAATGTATGCTGAGACAAGAATGGGGAGGCTGTGCATTGGAATGAAGTGTCAAATTTGGGGGTGGAAAGGAAAAAAGCATAACTTGGAGAGCCAACAATCCCCTGAACTATTACAGACAAGCTGCAAATTTGCATTTGCTTCTGCTCCAAAAGGATGTGTAGCAAGTGGTACTCATTAAGCTGCCTTAGCATTGCATATCTTGGGGAGAGCCTTTGCTCAGGAATGCATCCCTTGCCTAGGCAAACTGAGATATCTGACCAGTGCGAAGAGCTTTATTTTATCTGATCTCTTCTCTTTATTTTATCTGATCACTTCATAAAGATGACAGGCTATGCTGTTGCCAAAGACCCACCCCTAGCCAATGAGTGGGTCCATCCATTTGGTCAGCACTCACAGAGGTTCCCTCGGTGCCAGGCGCTTTCTGGATGGGTGGCGCTGCGATGTGCTGCTCAGGATGGCCTGGAACGTGGGAGCCTCCCCCTGGGTGCTGGGAGTGCTGCTAGCATCCAGCCTTCCAGGGCCAGCCCTGAGCAGAGGACGGCCTCTCCTCACCTGGCCAACATCTAAGTTCTGCACTGTGGAGATATACATGCCCGGCCCCTCTGCCTAGCTTGGGGCAATTCAGAAGAGGCAGCTGAGCCTCATGACCCACCACAGAGGTGACACAGGCTACCTTGAGGCTACATCATGGATCAACTTTTTCTTATGCCCCTTTGGGTTTCCTTCTTTCCTTCCTTCCTTCCTCCCTCCTGCTTTCTTCCCTTCTTTCTTACACAGATAATCAAAAGAACTCTGCCCAGTCACTCTCAGGCACATTGTCTCCACCTCAGAGAAAATTAAAAAGGGAAGAGAAAGGGCTGGCCCTGATAGCTCAGCGGACTAAAGTGCCTGCTGAGGCAGAGTGCAGCGGCATTCTGTGCTGCCCCCACCCCTGGGGCACACTGAGATGGCTATTGAACTGGGCATGGTGACCCACGCCTGTAGTCTCAGCACTTGGAAGGCTGAAAACAGAAGGATCACTATGAGTCTGATCTATGTAATGAGACTCCGTACATACACCCTGTAGATCCTGGACTAAATACAAAAAGTAAATAAATAAATAACTGGAAAGAAAAAGCTAGAGGTGTTGGTGCACACCCGTAATCTCAGCACTACAGGAAGCTGGACCAGGAGGAAAGCAAACCTGATCCCATCCTGGGCAGTTCAGCAACTTAGTGAGATCCTGGCTCATAAATAAGTAAATAAATAAATGGCTGGAAATGTAGCTCAGCAGGAAGGCCCTGGGCTCAACCCTAAGCACCAAAATAGTAATAATAATAACAATAAAAATTATAATAATTAATTATTATAAATAATAATAACAGCAGAAATAATAATGAAAAAGAAGGGCCACATCCGAGCAGCAGGGCCGTCTGTACTACTGCTCCAGATAAGGACCGCGGAAGGGAGGAGGGGGCAGACTGCTCCGCCTCGCGGGGCTCCAAAGCCTGAGCCGTGCCTCCCTATGGCTGTGCCTCTCCCCCTCCTCCCCGGGCCAGAGGCCCTGGGTCCTTGCCTTCCCCTCCCTCTCCCATTATCTAAACCTAATCTTGAGCAGTTTGCCTGTGTTTAAAATGAAGCAAATGGACTCCGTGGCTCACAAGCTCTGTAATTATGATTTTTTTTTTTTAACATTTTAAAAGCATCGCCATGTTCTTTTAAATCTCAATACACATATTTCAGAGAGCATCAGTTTATGCAAACACAAACTACAGGACATCACAATACATTATTTGCTTGTGCAATACACTACATTTTAGTAAATACATTTACATTACGTCATTGAAGAGCGTTCAGTGCCTCTGGATGCACCATGTGGCAGCTGAGACACCAGCAAAATGGTCGGGATGGTGACGTTTAAATTTGGCTCATATTGCCCTAAACAAATGTGAGTGCACAACATAGATTAGGAATTACATTCATACTACATGCTGCTGTTTCTTTGTCCTCTGCTTTTTTTCTTTTTCTTGCAAGCTGCCAGGTGGTGTTAAGTGAATTCCTTGGAAATACAGAAAGCTGGTTTTCTGCAGAGGGGTGCCCCAGTTCGAGCAGCCTTTGGCCCCCCTTGGGGCTCCTCACAGTGGGGTGATGAGCCCTGGGCTGCTCCAGAGCAAAGATGGATCCAGCAACATTTATGTGCACCTTGAGAATTTCTGGAATACAATCTGTCTTCGAAACTTTTATTTTCTTTTATTGTCTTAAGATCTTAGAAATACATTTTATCTTTATATTAAAAATGGATGGGACCTCCGGGATACAATACAATGTAAATGTGATAAAAATTTCAACTTGAAAAGTTAGGCCATGATAGATAACTCAAATTTACTGGCTATTTTCTACCCACTAATGTATTTCATCTTTGCTACGATGTCCCCATCATACTGAGGAAGAAGTGGGATCACCAAAAGGAGGAGTGGCTTACTGAGGCCACCAACTGAGGGACAGAGCTGGGATGCCACCCTGGGCAGTTTGGACTGTGGAGACCAACTGTGTCCACACTGCTCCCTCCTGCTGCGGTGTGGCCAGTCAGTCCTCCGTCCTGGTCAAACTGAGAACGTCATCTTCAGCATGGGACTGTCGTGAGGTGACAGGAGGGTGCAAAGCAGGCACCTAGCACTCTGCCAGTCACTGTGCACACCTGTCCCACTCAGGGGCGAGGGATTCAGTCGAGGGAAGTGCCCTCTGCTGCTCGGCAGCTTGCTACTAACTCTGCTTTGGAAACTGCACCTTTGAAGAGCTCAGAATGCTGTTCCTCCATCAGCCCCAACTGGCAAGACTCCCTGGATGAACACAGAGCTCATGGGATGTGTGTGTGTGTGTGTGTGTGTGTGTGTGTGTGTGTGTGTGTGTGCGCGTGCACACATGCACTGTGTGTGCCGCCTGGTGTCTCTGAGCTGTGCCATTCAGTGCAATGACACAGTCTGTGAGGTCCCCACTCATGTCCACTTCCAAGGAGCACAAGATAAAGAACACAAAGCAGTGGCCAGACAGGTATGAGCGTCCTCACTTATCGACTGGGTTCCTGATCTTATAGTTTGCTGGTGAGAGGGTATAAGTTAGTTTGTGGAGAATCATTTTGCAATTATCAAAATTTTAAATGCACACACTTCAAGACCCAAAAGTAAAATGGAAAGGAATTAGTAACTTCAGCAATATGGATAAATACAAAAGATTGAAAAAAAATGTTTTTCAATCTTTTCTTTATTGGGTACAGAGTCTCGCTGTGCAGCTCAGACCCTTAGTGATCTTCCAGTCTCAGCCTTCCCAGTGCTGGGATTGGAGGCATGTACCACCATGCCTGGGTCGGTGGCCAGCATTGTGCTCCTGGGGCCTGCACGGCATGCATTACTGAGGATCAAATCCAGGGCCTTGAACTTCTCATGCAGGCACTTAGACTACCAAGCTATCTCCCCAGCCCAAAACTATTCAGTAGATGCCTACATAATGGTGTGATGAAAAACAATCTTAACAAAAAGAGACTGCAGTGATTCTGTACAGTACCAAAAAGGAAAAAGCACCAAGACACATAAGAGAAAAACAAGATGTAGAATACTGTAATTCATGTAATATGTGTATACATGTATAGACATACATATAAATATGTGTGTACACACAGCCAGATTGCATATATATGGATGGGCAGGTAGATAGATAGGTAGAGATAGATGAGCAAGAGAGAAAGGGGGAGAGAGAGAGAGAGAGAGAGAGAATTACATTGTATTGATCTTAGTTTGGGTTTCTCCAGAATCAAGCTCTGAACAAAGGATATGCTCATGCTGTATGTGGGCCCAGAAAATTCCAACAGCAGAAAGAAAAAAGTCAAAAAGACAGTAAATAGGCACTATGGGCAAGACAGGGCAGCTAGAATGCAGTCCTGCTGCGGAAGTCTAAAAATCTGTGGAATGACCTGTCAAGTCCTCCATGCAAGGGACCTGAAAATACGGATATTTAGACATCAACTTTCCGCCTGTCTTTGGCTGTGGGCTCCTCCCAGAAGCAGGAGTCCTCAGGTAACTCTAGGTTACTGAAAGTCCTCTCTGGACTGGAACAGAACCCCGGAAGACCCAGGTATTATAGAAAGCTACCTTCAGCGCATTGAGATGAGAGAGGAGAGGATATTAGGCTGGGAACTAGAAGAATCCAAAGGACTCTGCTTAGTCTGCCAGGAAAGAGATGCACCTGGGCTCAGACGAGAGGTGGGCAGCTGTGGGGGCGGGGGGGGTAGAAGACTGGAGAGTGGGGCATCACGGTGAGCCCTGCTGTACTCATCTTAACTGTGTTGTGATGTGCATGTAACACCCATTCTCAGAGCAGACAGAAGAACACGAAGAAGTTAAATGGAGAAATCCTTGTAGAGATGCATGGAGGCCAGGGTGTCTAGCATGGCACTCGCGTGGGGCTGAGGATTCTGCCCTGTGCACTGGGGCTTGTGGAGCTGCACCCCCAGCCTATACTCCCTCAGTGACAACTACAGCCCCTCCTCAAGGTGTGGTCCCCAAGCACTGGCAGGTCCCTTCCACCCTATTGAGAATCTGGGGGATTGGACTGTATCTCTCCCACCAGCTGAGCCACAGAGGATCTGTCACAGCCCATTCACATCTCTGCATTGATACCTATGCGCAATGGGAGGGGCAATGCATCCAGGCCACCGCGTCAGAGCAGTGGCCAGCTCAGGCTGCAGTTCCCTCCCCCACCCTTCTCTGTGGTCTCTCCACCACACACACGCCCTTCCTCACCTTCCACACACATGTGCCACAGAGCCGCACTGCACCTGGGAGTCAGATCTTGCTGATGCAAATGCCTCATGGGTACGCCACTGGTCCATCTACACTCAGAAACTACAAAAGTAAAAAGAACTTTACATGGAGTCTTTGGGATTGTAGTATGCCAGGCTAATGAAAGATAAAGAGCGTGTTAGTAGGATGGAAATGTCCATAGAACAATATCCAATAACTTCTTGGTATGTGTCTTGAGACTTTGTACACAGTATCATTGTTCAGTGATTCTGAATGAACAGAAGCCCATGATTGATTAAAGTGTGGAGGTAAGCAAAGCTCCTTTCAGGCCCTGCAGGCATCTCCTATAATCCTTCTCTTCTGGTGGCCTCCAAAATCCATATCGAGAGGCCTTTGGCTGTGACTTTCATATTAATTTTCCTTATATTTTTTTTTTTTACCAAACTGCTATGTGTTGTGTGAGAACAAAGCCAGCCATTTGCCCTGCTTGCTGTCTAGTGGCATTTTTGTAAGCTGTGCTTTTGACCTTAGAAACAACCAGGTCAAATTTGGCCCCAGCCTGGAGGAGCTAAGGGTTTTGGGAGAAGCCATGAAGGAACCCTGGAACTCCCTGGGGAAGGATAGACAGGCACTGAGGGGTTAGCACCTGCTCCTCCTCCTTTCTTCCCTTTCTTTGCTCTGCTCCCCAGCCTAGTTGCCCCCGGAGTGTTTTTCACTCTCCAACAGTGTCTTACTCATTTTATTTGCTTACTTGTTACCTCTCTGTCCTCCTGTCTTGGCAGTAGGTTCTGATGAAGACAGGATTGAATTCAGTCCTGCTCTTCCACAGGCTTTGCAACCCACTTAGCTAGGTTCCTGGGCCATTTGCCATTTTTGCAAACAAGCAGTGGGTGAAAAGTAAGGCCCAGTTTCATCACATGAAGGCTGCCTTTCCCTGAGACTGTGTGAGACAGTTGCAGTTATGTGGGCTCTCACTGTGCAATGCTCTCCTCCTCCGACTCTGGGTTGAGTGCGTGCTCCTGCTGCAAAAAGCCTGGACTGAGCTTCGGACTTCTTTTGACTCATGGGATCCAGCACAAAAAGAAATTTGAGGTGCACTAGCCCCTTGGTTTGGGCCCACCACACAGGGGTTTCCCCAAGGGAATAGCATGCCTTACTTGGCCACTGCCCTTTCGGGATGAAGGTAACTGGGGTTTTCAGCTGTTGTCCTATTGTACAGGATCTACAGCCTGAAGCAGAGTCACCCAACTGGGCCCAACTTAGATCATCCGATCAGAGTTATCTACAGTCATAAGCATGAGAATAATATGAGCTGTAGGCCTCTAAGCCTTAAATGGACTGCCACACAGCACTATGTGGAAATCAAGAAGGCATTCTGTGGTTCTTGGTAGTGCCCATTTTGACCCTGTCATGAGCACTGGCAAAGGCTATTACCCCTGTAGCTATGTGGTTATGGGAAAGTTAACCTTTGAGCCCAAATACCCTATGCATAGAAGAAAAATAAAGATAACATTTTTCTCAGCACTTCTTGTCATGACTAAATGGGATAATCTATATAATGTTCTTGTTATCACACTGGCCAAGAATAAACATTCTCTCAACCAGAGCTCACAAGTGGGGAGCGGGCTCAAAAATTAAAAAAAAAAAACTCAATTAATCATCTGTATTGAAATCAGTTTCCAAATGTCATCCTAAACATTTCATGTAAAATGAACAGATAAATAAATATTCTCTTGGAAAATCAATCAAGGTGGCACAGGACTAGCATTTCTACTTGGCAATGGCTAGAGCTAGGGGGCAGTATATCACTGTGTATGATAAAAACCTGACCTCCATTGTTAGCCTGGTAAGGAGTTAACTTTTATCACACATGGATTGGAAGTCCGGGGTGGACTGAGCAAAGCCATCTGGCCCAGAGTCCCCAGGGCTGGTGGGTCTGCTCTCCTTGCCCTGTGCAGTTTCTTCCTCATGATCTCAAGATGGCTGCTGCAAATCCAGCTGTGACATCTGTGCTTTGAGAAGGAAAGAGCAGTGAAGATAGTATAGAGGCAGAATCTCTCCTGAGCCAAAGACTCCGCTCCTATACATAGGAGAAAAACACTTCCTAGGGACTGCCACTTACATCTTAAGGTGAGAGGTGAAATGTGGCCATACTTTCTTGCAAATTGGACTGGGAAACTGAGAATTTCCTCATTGCCTGTGCAGTTAAGGAGCAGTTTGGAAAGGTGCTGAATAACTCATGCTGGCACATCTCAGCTTACACACACCCTCCAGGGTCAGGCTGACTATGTTTCTTTCCTCCATAGGCTCTGGTTCTGCTTGTGTTTGCACCAGTTGCTAAGCATGGTACTTGTTTTTTTTTCTTCACAGAGTGAGCATGCCCTTGGGTTCATGATGGGACCGAACCCCCAAGGTACCACACTTCACTGTTCTGCCCATTCTTGTCATTGTCCTCTGATCTCATTGCAGGCTGAGCCATCTGTAATATGCTCCAAAAGGCAATGGGAAGGTCTGGTCTGCCTCTCAAATTCACCTTGCTCATTCTAGCCATTTCTTGGCACAGCCTTGGCTAACACTGAGAAAACATACTTTTCCTTCCACTCCACTTGTCCTATTTTTCCTTTTGATGGACATCGATAGTTTCATGCCATTTTTCATTGCTGGCTATTGGAGTTCCAAGAGGTGACCTCTATTTACTACAATAAAATTAGTGATTTATAGAAAGTCAGAATTCCACAATCCCCCAAACTCTCCTTTTATCCCTAACTACTATGTCAGCATAGCACCCCACATCCACTACGGTTCAAAGGTCTGAATTGTATAGCAAAATAAATCATTTTTAAATCCCAGTAGTCATGTGTGGGATGAGCATTCTTAACTTGAGTTGCATAAGGCAGAGGAGAGGAGAAGCAGCCAGGCTTGGCTGTGGTATATTACTCAAGTTGATGTGGGGCACAGAAGATGGGCCCTTCAATGTCAATGGTACCAGGAGAAAGAGTGGAAAAACTCTGAGCTGCTCTAGTAAGAAGACAAAACTTACATCCCACAAGCTTTAGTGTTTCCCTCCTACCCCCCATTATCATTCTTCTTGTTTTCTTACCCTTTCTCTTTCCCACTCCTCCTCTCTTCTTGCCCACTGGTCTACTTTGGAGTCCACCAGAGAAGGCCCAGCTAATTGTTCTTTGGCTCTAACTTAGGCCCAGCACAGACATTCAAATATATGCAGAACACTGGTCCCAAACTTGCTTACTCAAATGCAATTGATGTTGTGCTTTGCATACCCATTCTGGAACATAAATCTCAGGACTGTTCAGAGCTGCACAGAGCCTGTGCAAGCTGTGTCCCCTGTAAACAAATGGGCACACTCAAGGTAGGCTCTAGAACCCTAGACAGGAAAGATCTGTGAACTCTTGATGAATCAGGGTACTCAGTCCTATCAGCTTACTGCAACTGAATATGGTTATTTTGAACTCCTAAGGCAACAGGGCATAGTGCTGAGTACTGGGGATACAAAGGTCCAGAAGATATGGTCTTTTAAAAAGAAAGAAAATATGGTCTTGCTTTCAAGAACCCATCACCTAAAGGAGGTGCTTGAAGCCCCCCATGAGGCTGTGCCCCTGGCAGAGGACCACACCTTGAGTAGCACTGTCCTAGGGTTGAAGGTCAACTAGGAAGAAAACCCTACAGGGTACAAGTTAGAAAAGCCACAGAGAACAATTAGAGTTAGCTTCCTCAGTAAGGTGGAAGCACCCACTTGCCTCCTTCTCAGGCTAAGTAGCATAAACAGTCCTTTGTAGGCTTTTCTCATGGCCGAAGGCCACCTGACACTGTGTTGGCACAAAGCAAAGGAACATTTTTCCAGCTGTGGGCTGAGTAGCATGGCCAGTTCAGGAGGCGAATGTTTGTAAAGGACACAATGAAATATTGCTTAAGCTGGTAGTAGGAGAGTTCACAGTCCTACTCTTCCTAGGATATTTTTCATTTCTCTTTTCTGTTTTCCTTGGGAAAGGGATCTTATCCATGCAGTGCAAATCCTATGGCTCTCCATGGAGGCCTTCTCTCCACTCCAGCCTTAAAACTTAGTGTACTAACCAGAATTCCTGCAGTACTTCCTAAGTAGATGCTTAATGAATTCTTTAATAATCTTCAATAGATAAATCACTTTATTCTTTTTACTTTTTAAGGCCTATGAGTACACTGTGTACCAATTTTGTATTTCTAACAATTTTTTTTTCTTTTTTCCTATACTGGGCATTAAACCCAGGACCTCATACATTCTAAGCAAGCATTTTAGCACTAAAGTACATCTGCACCCAATTTAATTTGTTTTCTAGTTTTGTATTTCTATATATCTCTATTTAGACAATTTTTCCCACTCTTTCATGCATTTCTTAATTTCTTTCCTTCCTTCTTTTTTTTTTTCAGTACTGGAGATCAAGCTCAGGGTTTTGTGCATGCTAGGCAAGCACTCTACTCTTAAGTTATGCCCTCAAGCCCCCTCTCATTTCTTATGAAGGATCATGCTAGTAACTCAGTATTTGGAAAATCTTTGGATGATCAATGAATTCTCAGCAGCCTGTCCTCATTAGTATAGTGGTGAGTATCCCCGCCTGTCAATGAATTCTCAGACTTTGAAACTCCAAATATGTGCTATTGTATGAGCCATCTCCTGTCACTGGTAATACTGAATAAGAAACAAGACTGCTATCGTGTACCTTGCCTCTAACAGCAGATCACCAACTAAATGTTACATGGTTCTGGGCTGCTCACCTCTTCCTCTGCAGTTGAATTCCAGCTTCTTCTCGGTTCATACAAAGAGTTGAACATTACAAGCAAAGTTAATGGCTAAGTTTATTTAAAAAGCAGAAGTGAAAGGTGGGGAAGAACCTGGCTCTGCAGAGTGTGCTTCTTCTTCTTCTTCTTCTTCTTCTTCTTCTTCTTCTTCTTCTTCTTCTTCTTCTTCTTCTTCTCCTTCTTCTCCTTCTTCTCCTTCTTCTCCTTCTTCTCCTTCTTCTCCTTCTCCTCCTTCTCCTCCTCCTCCTCCTCCTCCTCCTCTTCTTCTTCTTCTTCTTCTTCCTCAAAAGTGAAACTACATGACATTTCTGGGATGCACCCCCTGGGCTACCATGGAAAGTTGCAAGAGCAAGCTCTGCAGGGCATCCATGTGCCCTTTGTATTATTCAAATTTCAAGGAACCCAACGAATGTCTATATAGGGGTCTTGAGAGGTGGTGCTGGATCTCAGATGTTATCAGATCTAGTCTGTCCTATTGAAAACCTGTTTGAACTCTTGAAAGAAGTCAGCATGGGAACTGTTCTGTGCATGTCTCTGGGATCTTAAAATTAACAGCTCATGCCTACCACCTTGCCAGCATTGCATGCCCTAATCTATCTCAAGACCTCATTTGCAATATGCCTTTTGCTCATGAATTTGTTGGTAGACTTGGAGGTCCTGCTGATATGGGTGTGACTCACTCATACATCTGGAGGTCATCTGGCAGTCAGAATACTTAGAGTGGCCCTTGCTGGAGGGACTGAGTTCTGCCTTCCAGTAGGCTGCCCTGCATGATGGTCTTCTCTCATGCCTGTGATGAAGACAGGAGAATGCAAGCAAAACCTGTGCTTGCATTGTCTGCTCAAATCCCATTTGTCAAAGAAAATCATGTGATTGGGCCATGGAGTAGATGGTGCTGCCAAGTATGGGTGCTAGGAAGTTTCTGAATCCAGGAAGGAAGAATAGCTGGAGCTCTTCACACGCTCCATTGACTGTGACTTTCCCATGCAACAGAAGGGCTTAGCAGTCATAGTTAAGCTGATCCAAGCAACATCCTTGCATCCAGCAAATATCTACCCTTCCCTGCTCCCAGAAAGGCCAAACAGCTGCAGAAAGTTAAGAGAAAACAAAAGCATCTGAGAGGAGGGAGAGCCACAGAGCATTGACTGACAATGCTCTATTCATAATCTACAATAATTCAAGCTCAAAAGGATGAATTTACAATCTGCCAGGCTTTAATATTCCCACCCTCAAGTGGCATCGCTACAGCAGTAGAAATAGCAAGCTTTTTGCCTCTTGCAAAGCTAAGGCCTGAGCTCAAAAGGTAAACAAAGCACAGTGGAAAAGCAAAAGGCAGAGCATGGCGTCCTTGGGAGGTGTCGAAGGTGGGTACCACAGGGATGCTGTTTCACTCTGGTCTCATTTAACATCTTCATTAATGATGTGGAAGAGGGCGTAAACAGCACATTAATTATAATCACAAGTGAAGCTAAATTGGGATTTGTTCCCTGACTCAAAGGAAGGGCCTATGGAAGGGCCAGGCATGAGACGAGTTGACTTGGAAAGGCAAACAGCATCTAGGAAAGACATCATAGCATACAGCACAAAGCAGGCAGGGGGAACTGGTTCCTGGGAAGCAATGAGTCAAAGGCCAGAAGCCACCTGAAATGCCTTGGGAAAAAACCTAGGGTCTTTGCAAATCTACTGAAAGGAGGAAGAAATTTCTATAAAGAGATAGATACAGTCAAACTGTGGCAGGAGAGGAGAAAAAGACAACATAATTGGGAGAAGAAGCAGGGGATGCTGGACGCGATTCTTTCCTAGCCTTCTTCTCCCTCTTGGATATAAACTCATGAAAGCTGGGATTTGTATTGATTTGTTTTCTGCTATATCCCCAGTAGCCGGAATTAGGCCCGATCCCTAGAAGTCCCTTAATAAGTGTTTTTAAATGAATTCCTGAATGAGTGAATAAATGAATGAGAAATGACTGGTGACTTTGAAGAAAAAAATCAAAGGAGGCTTTGTCTCTGTAGGGTATGAACTGGTGTGAAGCTGGATTAAAAACAAGACAAGCAAAGAAACAAAACAAAGCCAATAATGGGAAGGAAACAAGTGACGACCCCTCCCCCCCCGCCTTCCCCCCCCCAGACCCTGTTGGTTTGGTAATGTGGGTAGTAGTATCAGCAGCAACAG
>PVKA01026799.1:0-11975 GCA_004027165.1 Ctenomys sociabilis
GGTTGTACCAGTCTACAATCCCACCAGCAGTGGAGAAGCGTTCCCTTTTCTCCACAACTTCTCTAACATTTCTTGTTGGTTGATTTCCTTATGATACCCATTCTTTCTGGAGTGAGATGATATCTCAGTGTTGTTTTTATTTGCCTTTCACGAATGGCTAGCGATGTGGAGCATTTTTTCATATATTTGTTCGCTTCTTTAATTTCATCCTCTGAGAAGTGTGTATTCATCTCAGATGCCCATTTCTGAATTGGGTCTTTAAATTTGAGGGCCCTGTTATATCTTAGTTCTTTATAAATTCTAGACAGTAGTCCTCTGTCTGATTGCTTATTAATTAGGATTTTTTTCAAAGTTTGTGGGTTGTCTTTTCACTCTGTTGACAATTTCTTTTGACATGCAGAAGCTCTTTAAGAAGAGTTGATCCCATTTGTTGATTCTTTCAAGAGCTTCCCATGCGAATATATGTTTGTTCATGAACTCTTTACCTACCCCTATGTCTTCAAGAGTTCCTCTTACTTTCTCTTCCAGGAGATTGAGTGTTTCTGTTTTAACATTTAGATCTTTAATCCATTTTGACTTTAACTTAGTGCATGCTGATAGAGCTGGGTCAATTTTTAATTTTCAAAATTTTAATTTTGTTTCAAAATTTTAATTTTACAAAGCCATGTTTTCCAGCACCATTTGTGAAAGAGGCTATCTTTCTTCCAGTGAGCTTGTGTAGCCCCTTTGTCGAAGATAAGATGGCTGAGTGTTTTCGTAGATGCCTCTGCATCTTCTAATCTATTCCACTGATCCTCAGGTCTATTTTGTTGCCAATACCATGTTGATTTTATCACAATGGCTTTGTAGTATAATTTCGAATCAGGAATTGTGATGCCTCCTGCCTTGTCTTGATTGCCCAAGATTGTCTTTGCTATTCTAGGTCGCTTGTGGTTCCAAATAAATTTTAGGATTGATTTCTCTATGTCTGGCAGGTATGTTGGTGGCAGTTTGATAGGGATTGCATTAAATGTGTACAGCAATTTTGGGAGTATGGCCATCTTCACGATGTTGGTTCTTCCTATCCAGGAGCATGGAATATCTTTCCATTTTCTGAAATCCTCCATAATCTCTTTTCTTACGGTGTTGTAATTTTCCGTGAAAAGATCTTTGACTTCCTTGGTTAAGTGAATCCCAAGGTATTTCATTTTCCGCAGTGCTATTGTGAAAGGTATTGTTTCTATAGTTTCCCTTTTAGTGTGTTTGTTATCTGTATAGAGGAATGCTATTGACTTCTGCGTATTGATTTTGTATCCTGCTATGCTACTGAATTTCCCTATCAGTTCTAGTAGTTTGTTGGTGGAATTTTTGGGGTCTTCCAAGTAAAGTATCATGTCGTCTGCAAATAGTGATAATTTAACTTCTTCTTTTCCTATTCTTATTCCCTTTATTTCTCCCTCTTTTCTAATGGCTGTTGCTAAGAATTCCAACACTATATTGAATAGGAGGGGTGATAGAGGAAAACCTTGTCTTGTACCTGATTTAAGAGTAAAAGATTTTAGTTTTTCCCCATTTAGGATTATATGAGCTTTTGGGTTGTCATACATGGCTTTTATCAAGCTAAGGTAGAGTCCTTCTATTCCAATTTTCTGTAGGACCTTGAACATGAATGAGTGTTGGACTTTGTCAAAGCCTTTCTCTGCATCAATTGAGATGATCCTGTGGTTTTTAGATTTCAGTCTATTAATAAGTGTATTACATTTATAGATTTTCAAATATTCAACCATCCTTGCATCCCTGGGACGAATCCTACCTGGTCATGGTGTATGATCTTCTTGATGATTTGCTGTATTCTATTTGCCAGGATTTTGTTGAGTATTTTTGCATCTATGTTCATGAGGGAGATTGGCCTGTAGTTCTCCTTTTTGGTTGTTTCTTTCCCTGGTTTTGGAATGAGTATTATACTTGGCTCCAGAAATGATTTTGGGAGGACTTTTTCCTTTTCAACTTCATGGAAGAGTTTGTGGAATGTGGGGATTATATCTTCTATAAATTTCTTGTAGAATTCAGCTGTGAATCCATCAGGCCCTGGACTTTTCTTTGTTGGTAGGCTTTTTATTATGTTTCGTATTTTGTTGGCTGTTTGAAGTATAAATTTTGTTGCCTAACAAAATCTATTAGCACTAACCTTACTATTGTCATGCATTAATCATCATGAACTGCAGGACAGCACCTATTAGAGCTATCCCCAAGGTGAAGTGAGCTAAAATTTCTCCAACAGAAGGGAAAAGGTCAAATAGTCTTTGTATATTTGCATCCTACTGCTGCTGTAACAAATTATCTTGCATCTATCAGCTTGAAATAACACCTGCTTATTATCTCCAACATCAGCCATCTAGTACTAGCTTCATCTCCACGGGGCTCATGTAGTCAAACTCAAGGCGTTGGCTGACTGAGCTCTAACTAGGAGGCTCTGAGAGGATACTGAGTACACACTGATTCAAGAGGAAGCAGAATCCAGAGGCTTAGAACTGTGGGTGGAAGTTCCATTTCCTGGTTAGCTACTGGCTCAGAGTCACCCTGCTTTCTGGAGGACTCTGTCCAGCCTTGCAGATGCCCCAGTATTTCTGGGAACCAGAAAGCACATGTACTCAGAGGAACATCAAACTTAGAATCTCTGCTTTTCTCTTCTGCCAGACCTCCCTGGGTCATACCATCTCCTGTCTTCTTCTTTTACTTTCAAAGCCTCCTTTGATTTCACAGTCCCACCTGGAAAATTCGGGTTCTTCTAAGGTCAGCTAATTAGTACTTTGAACAACAAATACAGAGCCCCTTCACAACAATGCAATAACAGCCAATATTAGTGTTGGGTTGAATGATAAAGAGACAAGAATCTTGGTTCTACCCACTAAGATGTGCCTTTAGGCAGTGACCAGGAATTCTAAAAAGTAAAGTATTAGAAAACATTCCATTACTACAAAATGTCACAAATAAATTCAGAATGATTGCTTTGCGAGTCATAACCCTACATGACTCTAAGTCATTAACAATTTCCAAAGTCCACCAGGAGCCCAATATCATACCTAAAGTCCCTAGCTGTATCAGCAGTTGGGGTAACCACTAATGAAGGAGAAATATTTATTTACATTTGTGATAGCAAAAGCATTCCTCAAAACATTTCAGATAAACATTTTCAGTCATAGCTCATTCCTAATTTTCAGATATTAACTTATCTCTAAATTCCCCTATATTGGGTTTTATAGGATGTGGATTCCTTAGATTCAGATATACTCAGAATATTTGAAACAAAATTCAATTATATTTTGTATTATAGCTCTAAACAAAAAAAAAAAAAGTACCTAATACAGAATATAGCTTCCTCTTTTCCCTTACACGCAATATTTTCTCCAGTCTACAAACTTGGAGACTAATCAGCAGTAATTTGTTCAAGATCCACAGGGCAAGCAGTATCATATGTAATACTGTGGTAATATACTGTATTATCTATCATATAGTTTATGTACATATATATTATATATACATATATGTTAGAGATGACCATTTCAATCCTAATGTTCTAAAATATTTAAGAAAATGAAACATATGGAATCAACTTAAATAATGTATCCAAATAAATATATACCATGTTAGTAAATTATGTGAGGCCTGGAGATATAGCTCAGTGGCCTAGGCACCTTCCTGACAAGTGTAAGGTCTTGAGTTTGATTCCTGGCACCAAATAAAATGTAATAATAATAAAAAGAGGTTAGTACTATTGTAACTTGCAAAAGAAAAAAATTTAAATAGTAAGCTCCAAAATGACTGCAGGACACATGAATTTAAGCACTGCTAATAGAAGGTTGCTATTTTGTGCCCTGAAAGCATACCGAGAAAAGCAAGAGAGCTACAGCAAGGAAGAACATCACAGCTGATTTACAACTCTAGGAGAGCTGGCCTACACAAAGAGCTAGTCTGATGAAAGCTTTGAAGGCTATTATTAGTAGATTGTATGTGATTCAGGAGACAGTGAGACTCTCTGACAGAGTTTGGGAAAACAGAGGGATATAATCAAGGCAACTGGCCTGAAATAGAGATTTATCACAGAGTACAAAATAACTCAAAAAGCTGCACTCAGAAAGCAAGGAGGTAGGTAGAATAACCTAGGGATAATCTGTCAGTGGTCAAGAGCTTGTGCTGCAGTGATGGCAGCAAATGATTTGATGATTTGATGGTTCTAAGTGGGAAGCAGATAGACATAAGTAAAGACTGACTCAGATTGTGCTAGAAAAATAGCACAATGACCCTGTAGTTGCAAGGATATTTATTTCACGAGATGCCCAATTACTCCTACTAATTTTGAAAACAATTCCAGTTATTTTTACTCAACTAGTCTAAGATTTAAAGATATTTCCTCTATATATTTCCTACATACAATCCACAAGCTGTTCCATTAAAAAACTGAATCAGACAAGCTTTCTCTAAGTGAGTGATAAACTGAGTCTTCAATTTGGAAAGGAATCAGAACAGCTTCAAAGAATGGTATAATCAGATCTGGTTTGTAAAACAGTTCTCCAGGGTGAACAGTGACAGGAAATGACAGAGCCCAGATTGGCAGCTGAGTGACTTCTGCAGTACTATCAAGGAAAAGCTTGGTGGCAACTTGTACTATGGTAGCAATAGTGCGAATGGGGAAGGGGAATCCAGCGTCAACCCTAGGTGTCTAGATTTAACTCCTGAGGTCAGATTTATTATGGAGAGGTTTAAGGAATGCAATAATTTGTCTGAGAAATGTTGAATTTGAGAGGCAAGAGGGACTTGGCTGGGTATAGGACAGGAAGTTGGCTCTCTGAGGCTTCAGTTTTACAGAAAGGCCGAGCAGAGAGCTTGACACTGGTGTGAAAGAAATGTATGCAATCATATGGGGAAGTCATGATAAGGGAGAAAAGGGGAAGCCTAGGCAAAATCCCAGTCACAAAGGACATTTCTACTTAAATACACCATCTTTGTTGTGGACAAGTGTAACAATGGGAAAGATAATGTATATCTCAGACAGGAATCCCTGGCTTCCTCAGAATGGCTTATCCTGCAGTTGTCAGGAAATGAAGCCAGAGTTAATGCATCCATTTAACATTCACTTTTGATCCAGATCCCGTAACAGGCGCTAAGAAAATGCTCAGAATCCCTAACTGAGGATTAACCTCCAGAGTGTTGCTCTCCATATCTGTATATTGAAGCTGCAGGTTAACCACACAGTCAATCCTAAATCAAAAGCTTTATTTGTGTCAGACATTTAACATAGAAATGTACCTCAGTCAGCGGTGGGTGTGAATGTTCATCGTACTCAGTTCAACTGTCACTTGAGGAAGACTTTTCTGAATCCCTGCGGATTATTTCAGTATGATTTGCAGATCATTTACTAGAAGAGGTACTCTTTGGAGGGCTTTTTGTGGCTTCCAGAACTGATTGGTAAGATTTGACTGTGTCAAGCCAATGTGAGGTCACCAGTCAGTAACAATAACAAAAACATATGTGATGTATATACTATACGTGCAGCACTATACTTACAAATGCCTGGACATGAAGATGTCCACACAACGCCACAAATGTTTTCAGCGTCTCATTAAAGGTCAGTGAGTTAAGTAACAGCTTCTTATATATTAGATAGAGAAGACTGATTAAGAGAAGTATACTACATCAAAATGGTATGTCACAAAAATGTCATCATGAGTGTCATGCCTCAATATTGTATTTGATTTTAAATTTTCTGTCGAAACTTTTTTAAATGTCTGGATCACTTTAGCACTGTTATATTTCATGATCCTGATCTCAAATGTCTCAGATAGGTATCCAACAAGGAATTTCCCTTTTGATGGAATTTAAACATTAAACATAGGGATACTTGCAGTCTACCTGGTGAGGGGGGATGTATTTTTGCTATTGATGAGAGCAAATATGAACTAATTACTGTATAAATAAATGTCATTTTGTTGTCACATAGGAAAATATAAGTAACATGTGAATATTGTCTCCCTCACAGTGCTGTCTTAGATGTGTAGAATATCTTCACAAAACACATCCACATGCAGTTCCTTTAATGATCATGGTAGTGCATTAAAATCACTTCTATTTTCTAGAAGTGAAAGTTGAGATTCTAGAATAGCGATCACCAGTGCCACCCAGCAAGCATATGGAAGCATTAGAACAGTCTGATTCTAGATAGTTAGGTCTCAAATTAATTCTAACTAAGCCAATATTCTAAGCACCCAACATATGGTAGCAAATGCTCTCATTCTCCATGGTAGTCATACTCTTCTAATTTCTAGTATAGATTTTTCCCCCTTTTATGTGTTTATAATCCTTCTTCCTGGCCTTTTCATTAATTTTTTATTTGAGGTAATTATCTTTGCTTCAAATCAGTTTTGGAAAAAGGTAGAGCATCATAAATAAGTTAATAAATAGACACATAAATAGTAATAAGTCTGGTGCTTTCTGACTCCCTGGGCAATAGCAAAAGCTTAAAGACATATTCCTATAATAAAATAAAATGATAGATAGATAGATAGATAGATAGATAGATAGATAGATAGATGATAGATAGATAGATAGATAGATAGATAGATAGATAGATAGATAGATAGATAGATAGATGTAGACCAGATCTTTTGCTGTCCTCGGTGAAAATGCATATTCATTTCTGTTAATGAAGATAATTCCCAACTAAAATTAATCCTAACACACAAAATGGTCCCAACTGTTCCTAAGTCATCTTGAACTGAGAATGTTCCCATCTCTTCTTGATCCTCAGAAACACTGAGAGAGGCAATGTAAAAGCTCTAATGATTCTGTAACTTCAAAAAAAGGAGGCAAGAAGCAATGATAGCAGAGGCACAGTAGGGAACTGACCCTAATTTCAACTCGCTGTCCTCCCACCACTTCTCCAAAAGCACTGTTCGTGCATGTGCCGTATGCCTTGGTCCTCTCTCTTTTCACTTACTTTTACTATTGCAATTTTAAAATTTACAGGTTATCATTGTTCTTTAATCATTCTTTAAAAAATTATAAATATAATTTATAATTATAATGAGTTATAATTATTCATCGATTATTATTTATTGATTCACTAAGTAGTTATTTAAACCTGCTACATATGAAGCACTGTGCTAATAACTGGCAATGTAGCAGCAAAACCATCTAAAAGCATTCATGGTTGGTGATGCATGATCAACCATTCAGAAGAAGCTCTCCATATTGATCCTATGTGTGGTCGGTTGGTTAATTTTTGGGCTTCTTGTGGTAGGCTGGCGATACTTGCAGAACGCTGCTGCTGCAATGCCCCCAAATGCAGTCGCTGGATGGACTCTACAGCCCTACAGAACTCCAGGGACACCTTCCCACAGTCTTCCGAGTGAAAACCCTGCGCAGTCCTGGCTTCTTGCCCACAGCAGAACTCTGCTTCTCTGAATATCTGCCAACCAGCTTTGGCTCACCTCTACTCCCCAGAGCTACAGCTCTGTAGACTTTCCCCAGAAGCCTGTTCCCTCCTTTCCCAGGCCTCAGCAATCTAGAGAACTTTTCTACCACCTAGTGGCTGTCACCATACCTTTTCTGATAAGGTATACACTGCAGCCTTGGAGGAGGGACACTTCTTCCAATTTTGTCTCTTCTGGAGTCCTCAACTTCAGCCTTAGGGCACTCTTTCAAGTTTTCTTTGTGCTTTTTATAGTTAGTATTGAATCGTATCTTCACAATCATTAATAATCAATTTCTGCTCCTCAAATTGCTGTGTGATTTCTGTCTCCTGGCTGCATCTAGAATGACAGAGGGGCTTCCAAGTCAAGGTATCAGGAGACTACCTGATGGCAAAGGAAGGGATATGAAAAGCTGACAACATCTTAGATACAGTTCCTCCCCACCTACCCTATCCTCTAATACTAGCACCCTTTAGGACTCAAGCGAGAAGCTATGGGGAGGGACTTCTATATCACATCAGAACAATTTGGCTTTTATTTGACTGCTTACCAGCTGGTGCTCCTGAGTGCACCCCTGGGTTCACCCCTGGGAATCTCGACCATAAAACGGAAAGAATCACATCCACCTCATAGGTTTCCCGTAGGAATAACATTGTGGTGCACATAAAGTACACCTCATACAGTCTGTGCTCATCAATGTTTCTCTTTTACCCCCTCTTTCTCTACATGAAATATATTATTTTCAGTGAGAAAACATATTTCTTGAATATATTGTGTCTTTGGAATGTATCGCATTTCTTGTAACAGATTTTCTGGATTCTTCCCAAGCACAGACTACTTGAGGCATTATTTCTACCTATGTTTGCCCTATGAAATTTTTTTCCAGGGGGAGCAGATTTTAAGTTACACCTCTCCCATATGGCCTCTATAGAGGAGACAGGCCATTGGTCCTCCAAACACCTTGTATCCAGCAAGATACTCTTCACACAATATACTTTAGGCTGGACACAACTACAAGTCGCCAAGTGTGACATTATGCATGTTTTTTAATTGCCATGGGTTTAATATAATTTCTCTTACATATGGAATTCTGTGACTTCCTTAAGAGACAAAGTAGATTTGGTCTTCCCTAGAAGAAGACTGTTTATGTAGAGTTCATTCTTCTTTTAGGGTGACAGGAAGGCTGGGAGGAGTTATACGGAAGTGCTAAAGAAAAATGTCAGAAATGATAGTCAAGAAATTCTCAGAGTCCTGGCTCAGAGCCCAAGTAGATTGGAACAAAGATATATATAACCAACTTAAGCTAAAGAATCCCTAATTAAGCCACTGGAAAGCTGAGGGTTTTAAAGTTCAAAGGATACATAGACAACTGTCAAGTTCCTTTCAGAAAACAGGACAGAAGAAAGAATTGATAGGAGTGATAGACATAAATAAAATTCTGAATGAAAGTAACATAAAACTCTACAAATAAAAAAAGAATAGGTGTTTCTGTAATATTTTTGGTCTTTCTGTGGACCTATCTTTTATGATAAAAGAGTTTCAGTGAGTGTTTTTTTAAAGTACACACCTATTTCATTTATAATAATTATTTTTGGATTTGAGAATTTATAGTAGTTACATTTCTGAATGACACTATTTCATAGTTATTTGAATTCTATCAGGAAATCTTAATCCTTTGGAATACCCCAGGGCCAAAATTGCTTTGACAGGACTCAAGCTATTTTTGGTTCCAACTTACAGATTCAAATTTTACTTGGCAAAATGTATTTCCTTTTAAGTTCTTACCCTTTTGCCATAAGCAATTAAATAGTAATAATGACAATAGCATGGCCACTTCCTGGGTCTCTCTGGACCAGCGGTGGCTGCTTCTCTCTATCCTTTAGCCCAATTCCTCTTTATTTGCATTACCACTGGCTCCTATGAAGTTGTCATCCTCCACCTCCTAGCCTGTTTCAAAGGCCTCTTGTACTATTTTCCTTCTTTTGATTCCTTTGTAGACAGCACTATGTTACCTCATGCAAACCTATCTATGTCACCTCCAGCCATTCTATAAATGATTATTCTTTGATTCGTCTTTTCCTGTGTCTGAGGCCCTGCACACCAGGGCCCTGACTGTCTTCTCAGTGGCTCCTTTCACTTTTCCAGCAGCTTCTGCATCCGATGTAGACCTAGTCTACCATTTATGCTTCTACATCCCTGCCTATACGCAAGCTCTCTCCTGCATGGGATAACCATATAACCTTGCCTCAAGACAGTCTAGCAATTGCCTCTCTGTCAAATCAGTATTAAACTAGAGAAAAGACTTAGAGCTATGTGGGTAAGAGCTCATCCAAACAACCAAGTAGCAGTTAAGCAGACCTGAGTCCCAGGAAGCCACTCAGCGGCCATCTGTTGTTGCATGAGCACCACCCTTGGGAGTCTCCCTCTTACACTACCTCCTATTTTTCATACCATTTCTTACAACTACAATCAGTGCTCTCACTGGGAAGAGGTCTAATAAATACAATTTCACCAGCTTTTAATTGTCAAATAAAGCTTCAGCACCCTGTGTAGAGTGGCACCCTTGAAAGCTGCCCATCTGATCAGCCCCCTTATCCACAGTGACAAATCCCTATCAGTTCCTCAAGATCCAATTAGCACATCACCTCTGTGAAGATTTTCCTACCCTAGCCCCCAGCTTCCTAGAAGAATTAATTAATTTCATAGATACTTTAAAGACTTACTAATAGTATATCTCAGTGCCTTATTATTTCCATTCTAAGTGATTCAAATTTCATCTCACTTCTTCCTCATGACAACTCCCCAAGAGAGCTGCTGTTTTCTGTGCCTTGTTTATAGTTAAGAACCCAGGTACAGAAATGACAAATGATGTAGGTGGGACTGAAATCCTAGCAGAAAAATGCCAGACTGGTTCTTGGTCTGTTTACTTAGTTTTTACTTAGTGCCTTTTCTACTCACTGTCAGAATATTTTATAATGACTTCTATGTTAGCAGCTGTCTAATCATAGAATATATTTCGAGTTTGAAGTCCCTAAAAGTAGAGTGTTACCCATATCTCTGTCTTCAAGAACTTTCCTGGTCTCTGTCTATTACGGTAATTCTCTAAATATTAGTGGTATCATGAATGACTGTATCTGTTGTTATCAGTAAAACATGTATTTGGATGCTTATATAAGAATCTAAGAAAGGATTTCCTACATATACTAAAAAAGTTGCATTTCACACAGGGTCATGGAGAATAACAAAGTGTTTGGCCACTTGTATCCTCCTAAACCAAAGCAAATTGACTAAATTAGACTACTTGCAAATGTTCAATTCAATTATAAAGTTGCATGGGCAATACTAATAAATTTTCTAAAGCAAATTTTATAATGTAGTATGTACAAGTATATTAGTAAGAAATATTTTTGGTGCCATCAATGTCATTTTTAAAAGGAAGATGATTTTCTGAGAATCCTCTCTACAAGAATTTTTGCAACACAAAGATAATTAAGGCCAACCAGGGAGATAAAAACCTTCAAATTCAAGATGTGAAGAAGTGTCAGAGGGTGTGAAACAATTGTTTTAATTTTTCCTAATTTGTAAATTCATTTTATGCCTTCGAGTACAATGTAAATTATTTACCAAATTTAGCTGCAATCATTTACAGAGACAAAAACAAGCAAACTCACACATAAACCTGTGTAGTTGCTTTATTTGCATGTAAACTGTGCTAATGTCTAATTAGAAAGGTAACTATGGAAGTAAACAATGCTTAATGTTGTAAAAAAAAAATCCCTACTCCCCCCTTCATCTGGCTTAAAGAACTAAGGAATGTAAGAAGGCCAGTAGGATAAGGAGAAACACTCTTACTTGAAAACATGTTCACAAGCCATGTTTCAGCACAGAATAATGGAAGACTTTTATCCAGTGTCTAGTTCTCTGTATCCTTTATCATTTGAATCTATTCAACATGCTAAAATTTTCATATCAAACATTCATTCTTGTGGACAATCTGACCTCCTAGGTACACTTCATGTTACAAAGGTGAGATGATGCCTTTCCCTCCGAACAAGCTGTTAGTCCTACAAATCCCATCCATCATTTGTCATGGTCTTATCCTCTGTGATCTTATGGAGAAGGCCAAGAATAACTTTTGAACTAGCAGATAAAATACCATGGAAAGTGTTTTAAGTGGATCAACTGAGTACACCAGTCTATTATTGTTAATTAATCTTTCCTTTTTGGTTTGATCTCATTTGACTCTACTTTCCCCAACCTAGGACAGGTAGGACCAGTACCTAGCCTGAGCGTGTAGATTCATTTGCAGTCTGTATTTAAAATTAGTGCATATCTTATTGTCATGGTCTGGGTTTATTGCAAGGTGAACAATATAATACAGGACATATTTTATTTTATTTTTTTTTATTTTTATTTTATTGAACTACAAATGTCAATCAGACAGTTTCAATACACCTTAACAATACAGATTCGATAAATTAATACATTGCAAACTGTTTTCATAATGTTTTGGTATTGTACAAGGTA
>PVKA01026799.1:12075-31402 GCA_004027165.1 Ctenomys sociabilis
TACATGATATTATATTTACAGATATTATTTTAGCAGATATCTCTTATCAGTGAATTAAGAGTGTAGCTGTTTACTTATCTTATTTTTTATACCTGAATTATATCAAAAATTCAATAATTATTTTCCTAGTGGATGACCGTAGTACTAGAAGCCGACATAATATCCTGTCCAACCACCATTAGTGCAGATCTTGCCTCTCGTAGAATTATGTAGAAGCACAGCGTTATCTATCCCAACTGTACTGTCTATACACATACATCATGATTTTTTTATTTCTGCACCCCTTACTTTGTCTACACCTGTCAAAGGTGGGCACTCCATTGACATTCAACTAACTTAGGTGCTTGAACTTGACACCACAATCCAACACAGTCCAGCATTCTACAACAATAGTGAATTATTCAAAGAAAGTGTCAACCATAGCCATTTACAGCTCAGCTTAATATTATGGCCCCACGATGTATACTCCATTTTTATACTTTTCTGCCGGATGGTTAAGACCTAGATAGATCAAGACTTATATACCAACACATGATCTTTATATTTCTTATGTGGTCAGTGAAGTCCTCTCAGGGTTTATCTTGTAGTCCTGTGCATTATTCTGTAGTTCCTTTATCTGTGTCATCCATGTAGATGAGTCACGGCCAATACAGGACATATTTTATAAGATTATTTTATAATAAATCACCCAAAGACTCATATACAAGGAGTGCAGGAACTCTGTCCACACACTAAAGAACAAAGAATCCAGATGAAGGCCTGGATCCCACTGTAGTGTTCTGCATGAGTCCACCTGAAGACCTAGAGCTCATAGCAATGCCTCCCACAAGTCCAATTGTAGGCCTATGGCCCACAACAATGGCTCAGGAAGGCCCACTTCACTGATCTGTGCTGGAAAGACTCAAAGCTAGACAATCTATAACAGTGGGATCTGTGCTAGAAGGCTGATAGATCTGAACTGGAGCCAGGAAGCAATGCTCAAGGTAAGAGATGCCCCCAAAAGTACCACAACCATCTTCTTTACAGTGAGGTCCTGAGGGTCCTCCAGCAATGAGGAAAACTGAGTTCCCATCAAGAAACCCAATATAACAAGCTTCTCCACAGTGCACCATCTTCCCCTCCCAAGCCAGGAAGTGATGCTTAAGGTTAGGACCACAGCTCCCCCAAAATGAACTGTAGCCATTCTCAGTGATGACAAGGTCTCAAGCTCCTCCTCCAACAAGAATAGCAAAGTTCATCAGGAAAGCCAGCATGACAAGGTCCTCCAGAAGAACAGCCCAAGAGAACCAGCAGCTTCTAACAGTTCCAACAGCCTCTCCAGCTTCCCTAACAGCCTCTCAACAGCTTCTCCAGTTCTGCCTTTGATGCTGTTGACAATAATCTTCAGGTGGACCTCCCACACCCAGCACCATGCTACTCCCATTCAGCTGGGTGCAACAAGTTGACCACAAATTAGCAATCCACTACATGTATGTAATTACAAGCACAAAAGATTTTAAATGGTGGAGAACTGTCTCCATGGCATGGAGGCAGATATATAAAGTAAAGATGTTTCTTTCTGAAATCAAACTGTGGTTAAGTCACATTACTCTATGGGCACATCTAAAGGTGACCCTGAGAAGAGCTCCACTACCTAGTGGTCAAATTTTAGAATTTTCTTGTTATAATACCAGTAACTACTTTTCCTACATTTTTCCCTATGACCATGTCCTGATTTAAAGAATTCACTGTGGATGTGACTTTAGAGATTGTTAGAAAAACCAATGTGCTTTTTCAGATGACAAACTACAAGTATCCAGCATATTCTCGGCGAGGTCTAATTTCCAGTCTCAAATGCAAATATAGAAATCTGTTATCCTACATTACCTACGCCTTGAATATACTGAATCTTCCTGAACATTTGTGTTAGAAGAGTCAATAAGAAGTAACTAATACTATTGTGTATCGTTCCCTTGGACCTCCACTTTTCAGGCAGCTGTGCCTTTGTGTGTATGCATAAGTAGCCAAATATGTGAATGTAAACTCTGAATGCATATACAAGCACAGTTTATGGGAAATGTGGGGGTCCTTTTGGTTGTTAAGCTCTTTCTGGTGAATGTCATTCTTAGAAAACCTCAAGTTCAACAAGCCACATACATGCAAGGGTGGCAAACATTCCCGGAGCTGATGTTAAAAGCTAAGTCAATTTATAAGCACTGCCATGCCTGCATCTTTAACTGAGCCTGTAGCTGTAGGCTAGACTGCATTTCAATCAGTTCGAGTTCAGCTGTCTGTTTTATTACACCCAGACCAGCAACACTTTGGGGATTTTTAGTCCCTTCAATGACAAATGTATATTCAACCAATTCTGTGAGCAGCAGCCCACAATGCAGGTCACCAAAGGACAACAAACTGAGCAGGTATGGCAGAGAAATGTTCAGAAAAATATCTTCATGGATGTCTGCAATTGCCTTTACTTCCAACCTTTTCAATCTTTGGGAAGCATGTGAAGTTGTTTCTTTCACGCCTTACAAAAGGAACAATCTGTGTCTCTTAAGAAGGAATGTCTAGTGAATTTCGAGCAAAACTGTATACGAATTTAACTCATTCAGATGGCAGACAAAGACAAGCTTTTTACACTACCTAATGTGGTGGTTGGTTGGGTGTAATGTGTTTTAATACAAATCAAGAAAGTCTATTCACAGATGCCACTCTAAGGTTCTTATTTCTCAAAGCTGAAAGAATTGTCCTTAAATCACATAACACATTAGTTGTGTTTAGTGAGACATGTAGAGAAATTCCCTGCCATTGTGTTGTCACTTAGCCAACACAGTTGAAAGAAAGAAAAACACCTTCCAGAGAAAGCAGTGCCAGGTGTGCTGACTCAGGGCAGATGCTGAAGTGGCCCTAATATATTTTCACTCCAGTGCCTGTCCCTGTTGTTAAGGCCCAAGTTACACTGATGTACCCAAATCATCTCTGCACAGTTCTTTTATTTCATCAAGGAAGTAGGAAGTTTTCATCATCTCATCAATCAACTGCAAATTCTCTTTCTGCTGACCCTGAATCTGGCTCCATCTGTTATAAAATTCCAATTAATTTGTGCGAGATGCAAATTTTACTTAACCGAAATAAAGTCTGTGAAATTTTAATTGTTGGCCTTCACTCATGGCCCTCCCACTGCAGAATTCCACCTTCAAATACACCTTGTTAGAGAGCTCAGAGCAACAATAACTTTCAATTTGCTTTTTTCAGCTCTTATGCCTGTAACATCAGGAACTAATCACTTGACAACTGATGTCAGAGCATCAAGAGAATAGACATTTTGAATGTCTGTGGTAGTTTTTAACTAGCTATGATGTGCACACATCTCCCTGTATTATCCATCTCTCGGATCTAAGAAGTAATGTACATTTTTTTCCATATTAGGGTCTATATATAGGTCAACTGGGCAAAAACCCTGTAGCCAGATTAGTCTTAAGCACACTTGGGTGAAGATAAGCCTCCTCAGAGAACAATCAAAACCAGTTTGATTTTCTACTGTAAAATTCACAATGGCCAAGAAGCCCATGTTCAAATCAATACTCACTTAATATCACATTTGTTCCAGCAATAAACATTAAAAGAAAGCACTGAGTATTAATATGTCAGAGCCCAAAATGAGTATATATCTAGAAATGTTATAAATATGTATCCTATGTGTGTTACTCAATATTTCCCTTTCATGTTCTTTTTACCAGGAACCTGGTAACACTTCAAACAATTAGGGAAAGAAAAAAATCTTGTCTTCAGGGAATATCCTTCAGTGCTATTTTTGTTTGAAGGTGCACACAGCACTGTGACACGGTTTTCTCTTCTTCAAGTCTTTGCAGCAACAGTCCTCAAAGCCTCTATTACTGGAGGAGAATGTTTCAGTGTTCATGTGTTGCTATATTATTAAAAATATCTCTCTATTGTAAGTTCAGTTCATTTTAAAAGAAAGTTGGGGAGCCACTACTTTTCCCATGCTTGAGCCTCTGACTGCTCTTTAATGTCCTGTTTTGGGGTAGAAAATACTAAAAGTCATTTTTTTTATGAATCAGGTATGCAAAGCTAAATTATGCTATTTTGATTTCATTGCCCTCTACTGCCCCTTACTCCAATTCTAAGTCTTCCTGAGCCACCACCTGATTCCTAAGAAAATTTCTCCCTCCCTCAGCTATCTTTAGTCACAGGGAAAAATAATGACTTAATGAGTTAATTTGATCCATGAATTAGCAATTAATATGCCACAACTGTCAAGGACATTTGCCTCATCCATGCAAATATTTTATCATTGTGAGGCCCTTTCTGCCAGGGGTTTTATGGCTCACAGAGCACACAGCCAAATTTGGGTAGGATTCACCCAAATTTCATCTTTTCCTGAAGCTCTTGGTAAATACCCTTTGTCATTCCTAATAATTTTTGTTTTGCTTTTCAGGCTTTTGTTTCTTTTTCCTCGCTCACTGTCACCTAAGCTTTTTCCATTTTGTGAGTATTCTAAAAGGATATTTTCTTACCCATATGAATGTTAACCTTTCGATTTTATTTTTTTATTTTATTAATTTTTGAACTGTATTACTTTTTGAAGATTGGATTCATTGCTACAGTGAATGATATCTTGCCCCTGCTTCATGGGACTTCAGCAGTACATTTCATAACTATAGTGTGCCAGGCTCTGTATATATTCATTAGACAATTGCTATTCCAACTCTATGGCTTCATTAAGTTCATGTCTTAAATATTAAAGCATCACAGATCAGTGTGAAAATATTTTAGTGTAATTATAAATTTAAAAATTTCTATTTAAAATTCTGATAATTTCACTTCATAAAATCTCAGTTGAGATATGCAGGTGGAGAATAGCTGTATTGTACCTAAGAACTGCTCCTCTTATTATTGTTTTTACCTTAAATTGTGTTTTGTTGTGATACTCAGATAGCTACTCTACTTTCGGTTATGGTTTTCTATGTATATATGTCCTACCTCCCTTTATTCTCAGTTTTTGTAACCATTTGAGAAACACTACACATAAAAGACATAGAGATAATTTTTTAAAGAATCTCAGTTCTAAATAATTTTGTCTACTTATATTTACTGTGATTCCTGACACAGTATGTGATATAGGAGGCATTTTACATGGAAATGTAAAGGAGTACAGGAAGAGAACAAAAATGAGAAAGACAGAAAGAAGATGAACTTAACACAAGCTCGGTGATGGTCCATGTTGTCTACTCACATACGCACAGAGAGTGCCTGTCATGGTAGAGACAGATGTCTTTATGGATCAGATTCTGATCTTTAGTACAATGCACAACTGAAAGGAGCATGAAGACCATGAGGGAAATGGCCAAACACAGATCTGAGCAAAGAAGGTAGAGTGTGAGCCAGGAATGTCTTGTTGCAGCAGAACATTTTCATGATTCCTGGGATTGAGACCAGGTGAGGTAATCACCTCACCTGGTCTCAATTACACACCTGTAATCCCAGCACTTCGGTGGCTGAGAAAAGGAGGATCACTATGAATCTCAGCTGTGTAGTGAGACCCTTTACCAAACACACAAAAACAAACAAACAAAAAGATTACTGAGCTATCAGGGTCAACTTGAACGGCCAAAACTGGGACAACTTCAATACTGAAAAAGAATAATAATTGCTTTCACTTGAATCACTTGGAACCTGTGAAATCCATGTGTGATGGCAATAAAAAAACTTTATTAAAAACATAGTAAAAAAGTTAAATGCATTTGTTATCAACTGAGGTTACTCTTCAAACAACTCTTTACTTTGAAAATTTATTAAATTAAGAAAAAAATGACACTTTATGTATTTACTTTTTGTCTTCCCAGCAAACACTTCCACCTTTTAAAAGAATGCCAGGTAATCCATTTTTTAAAAATGGTGGAATTAGGGATCATCATTTTATAACTTAAAATGAAAATTTTTAACTCAGGGAATGAATTTCTATTGTCATCGATATAAGTAAATGCCTGAAGAACTGAAATGGTTCTGGTACTAAAGGTCCCCTCAAAAATCACAAAGAAAACATATGCCTTATGGTGAAGAGGCCACCAGTTTATCACGATGAAACTAACACAAGAGTGGACCAAACCCAGCATTGTGCTAGAGTAAGTTTAATGTGTTTTCTGGTTTGTTTGTTTGTTTTTAAAAAAGACATTTAACAACACAGTCTTTCAAAAAAAAAGATGCTTATGTTGCCTTCATTAATTCTTTATTTAACTTCCAGATTACACAGGAAATAGAAAATAAAAACAGTATGATCAATACTCATATAATGGCAGTCAACAAATCCACGAGATGAGACCCATCTGATTACTCCAAGCAGAATCTGCCAAATAAATGGGGGAAATTTTGGATTGCAAAAAATGTGAGGAGGGAGGGAGGGCCAGCGAGTTAGCTTAGCATACTAAGCACCTAATTAAGCAAGCACAGAAATCAGGGTTCGAACCCCAGTGCGTGCTGGCTCTCCCTCCTGGTTCTCTGAGCTAGCCACCAAGACTGGGGGTGGTGGTGCATGCCTATAATCCCAGAGCTGGGGAGGCTCAGAACAGGAGGATTACTAGAAGTCTGATCTCCAATCTGCATGCGTAGTGAGACCTGTACCAAATACATAAAAAAGGAAAGAAAGAAAACAAGATGTGGAGGCCAAGGAGGTGGCTCAGTGGAATAAGTGCTTCCATGGCAAGTGCAAGGACCTGAATTCAATCCCTGGTTCTGTCAAAAAAAAAGAAAAAAAAAATGTGAGGGAAGAAACACCCATACATCATGCAAGACTCTTACAGTGGATTCTTTTAGGGAAAAAAAATCACCTCTAAAGAACATTTCTTGTAACAAGGAAGAAACATTCCAATATATAATGGCTAGTGAAAGAAATTACTACTGTCTATTACAGTAGTGTTTTGAATACATAAAGAAATGCTTCTACATTTTAAAGTAATCTAAAACTGAAAAATAAAATTTAAAAATAAAACAAAGACTGAATAAGCAAAATGTATATTACACACATCATTTTGCTCTATGATATCAATTTATTCTGACATAGGAATAGCTCTCAACTCTTTAGGGAAAAATGATTATTTATGAAAAGACATATAAATACACTTTCTATTTCTTTTCTTTTGCTGTTTGCCCTTAATTTTAATATGCACAATAAAATGTCTTAAATAAACATAATGAAGTATAAAGTTCATGAATTTCCCTCTACTCCTCCCAAGTAATACAAAATCTTAGAGAAAGCTTTACCTTATGGGCTGGAGAGATACCTCAGTAGAATAAGCACTTGCCTGGCAAACACAAAGGTCTGAGTTCAATACCCAGTTCTGCCAAAAAAAAAAACCCTCAAATCCTGTACTTCTGATCTTGTTATTATTGCTATTTTCAGCTCACCCTTCTGTATGGACCTAATCAATACACATCAGTGTCACCACCGCCCCTATCACCATCACCATCACCATCACCATGATCTTCATATTTAGATTCTCCCTAGGTGAATATTTTGCTAACTTGTCAGTGTCATTCCTCTTTGGGGAGTTTATAATTGTTGCCATTTTTCTTTTAGTAAGTGGTAAATTTTTCAATTTTCTTTTTAAATGTCTTTTAACTCCTATGAAAATCTAGTTTAAGATTATTTCTCAAAGCTCTTTGAAACCTTAATTTTTTGTTTCCTGCTTGCTTTTATGATAATTGGTAAATATAACTACAACCTAATTTTTATTAATTTGTAAGGTTTTTTGGTTTTTCTTCTACTTTTTTAATTAAATATTTCTAGAAATGGAATTCTCTTTATTTATCTAGCCAGAAACATTCTGTACTCCTTGAACTTGAACATTCATTATGTTGGAAAATCTTTGACTGGGCAGCTTTTACATTTACTTCTCCTGCATTCTTACTACCTCCTCTTTATTTACCTCCTGTTTATTTTTTTTTTTTTTTTTTGGCAGAACTGGGGATTGAACTCAGACCCTTGCGCTTGCCAGGCAAGCACCTATTCTACTGAGCCATCTCCCCTGCCCATGTTTATTATGTTAAAACTCATCATTTTTTTTCTTCATCTTTCTAAATTTCCCTTTTATGTTTTCCAGCCCTTTGCTTCCAGGTTGTACACTGTACAATTCCTTTAAAGACATCTTATATACAAATTCTGTGTCTAGCTAGCTAATATGTCTACTAAATTTCTCATTTTGAACACTGTATTGTTACTTTTATGAAAATATACATTTTTCCTCTGAAATTGACATTTTAGAGAAAGTGCATATAAAGCACACACCAAAGATATTTATTTTGTATTCTCTTTTCAGTTCTTTTATCCCAACTTCTTGATGTTTAGTGTGTTTGTGCATGGTATACGCTGATTTCTGAGCATGACGAACCTTGTTATGAACTTTAAATTATCATGAACTTATTATTAACTAGAAAGTCAGGATTTTGTCGTTGTAACCTCTTATAAGGGTCATGAAAGCATTCCTTCTGGTCTTTCCTGTTAGGAGCTGCAGGGTTATCACTAGCCTAGGACCACTGTATGTTAATCTCTTACAGTTTCCCGACAATTCAGACAACATAAATTCAATATCCAAACTAGTGAAAGCAGAATTGAATCTGAACTGTAAATCATCTTTGTCGTCTTTCCTGAGCTAAGAGGTGGAATTCTTCTGAGACTGCCCTTCCGAAAGCACACAGTCCTGGAAGGCCCTGACTCGATGCTGCTGCAGCAGCAGCAACCACACCTTTGCCCTGCTGAGTCCCCATGGCTCGTGCCTTTGGATGGGCTCTTCTGTGACAGTTGCACATCATGTATTTATGAAACTGGTTTTCATGCTGCTCTTCTTTCTTTGTCCCTGTACATGCTCCCTATCAGTTTAGCTATATTCTGAGACGAATTTTCAGTATATTTCATTTGAAGGTGGGTCTTCAAATTACCTTATCTGCCATATTGTCAAAAGTGGAAGAACTAATTTTGGTTTTGTGTTTCATTCATAGTTGCATGATTAAGATAATTTTTTCTCATTAGCCTTTACCACTTTTACTCATATTCCAGCAGCAGAAAAAAAAAAGAACCTACATATTCTACCATTAAGTCTTTCATGAGTATATTCCAAAGTCAGTTATGTTTCTCTGAAGATCCTGATGTACAAGCTTTCAAAAACTACTACTACTACTATTTCATTGACCTATATCTGGTCAATAAATTTATTCCTCAAAAGGGAAATTAGGTGAGGGAAGCACTGCTTCATCTCATTGAAAATGTTCCTGGTTTTTCTATGTTAATCTTTATTATTGTCAGCTTTAATATCTTTGATACTGCTGTATTTTTTATGCCCTAGGAATTTCACTTGATTTATCTTTCTCAGACATCTTCTGTAGCCTGCATTTATTCTCCTATTCTTACTTATTGCATTGAAAGTTAAGCCTTCTTTTCTTTTAAACCAATGATCTTGGATCTTTTCTTCTCTTAAACCAATGATCTTGCAAGATCTTTCCTTCCCTGATTCTTCCAAGACACCTAAATGATCAGGTACCTTATAAGAGTGTTTGCTACTTTTCCTGATTCGTCCCCACTGGGCTCACTGCCTCGGATTCAGTATTTTTGTCTTTTATAGAACAGATTGAACATAATGGTCATCACAATATGTTCAAAATTCTGCCATTTCTTTCTATAGAATAGTATGTGCATCTTCCTGTTCCACTTTATGGCATCCATCAACTGTTCTCTGGAGATAAATAGTCCTCTGAAGCTTCATTCCTGATGTCCCAACTCTTTTCTGATTTGTGTATCTGCCATGTGCTTAATTACCACTTGCTAGACTAAATTTCCGGAATTCTGAATTCAAAGTTTTCCATCAATTGTAGCTTCCTCTTTTTACTTTTTCCTTCCTGCCTTCTTTTTCAAGATTATTGAATTTCTAATATAAAAGATTGTCCCAACTTCCCAAAGAAACTTATTTTTTGTTAATAAAAAGTATTTTCTTTCATTTATCCTATTTACTGTTACTATATTTAGAAAGACATCTGCAATACCAATTGTTAGCATCATTCCACAGCCAGCTGGGAAAACATAAAATGTATATATTTAACAACTTTTCTTACCAGTTCCATTATAATTACATATGTAGTATTATCCTTTCTCATCTCCACCATACGTATGAAATCATTCTATTATCTTTTACCATATAAAATAAGCATTGTAGGCTGGTGAGATGGCTCAGCTGACTAAAGTACTTGCTTAAGAAGATGCAGGGACTGGGGTTCGATCCCCAGTGTGCTGTGCTGGCTCTGCCCCCGGGGTGCACTGAGATAGAGATTGAGACTTGGCATAGTGGTGCACACCTGTCATCGCAGCACTTGGAAGGCTGTACACAAGAGGATCACTATAAGTCCGATCTGTGTAGTAAGACCCTGTAGACCCTGTACTAAATACAAATACAAATAATAAAACAGTATCTATAAAATCTTCAGCGGGAAGCAATTAAGAGGACAAATCAATTAGTAAGCATAAATTACGACTGATATTTGACAGGCACCATGCCACCTAAGGCAGAAGTCCTACCTCAGAAGGTCCTACAACTAAGGGAGGAAATCGTAACACTGTAAGGGTGTGTGTGTGTGTGTGTATAAACAGAATCATGGTTGGGAATCAAAAACATTATCAGAAATTTAAAATAGTATATTATTATTTAAGAATTTTGGTAATTCCACAACTTCTGTTACCTCTTTTTCTTTTTCCATAGGACTTGAAAGAGATAAAGGAAGGCATTAGATAAATTTTCGAAATGACTGATTGTGTTAGACATTAAGCAAAACTAGAGCTAGTATTTTATGTATTTGTTTATTTACTTGGTACAGGGTTTCATTATGCAGCTCCGCCTCATGGTGATCCTCCTACTTTCCAGCCTCCCCAGCACTGGGACTACAGGCATGTGCCACACCTGGTCTCTGCCTGGGAGCAGGGCCAGCACAGCATGTGGTGCTGGTGACGGAACCCCAGTCCCTCTATTTCTTTTCTTTTCTTTTTTTCTTTTTTTTTTTTTTTTTGCAGAACCAGGGATTGAACTCAGGCCCTTGTGTTTGCCAGGGAGCGCTTATTCCACTGAGCCATCTCCCCCATGCCCCTCTGTTTCCTAAGCAGGCACTTAGTCCACTGAGCTATCTCACCAGCCCATCGACTATTATTTTTGAAATCTCACTGTTAATGTTGCTCAGACTTTATCAGCTGTCCAAAGCTAAAATTAAAGAACTGTTTATTTTTTAAATTTGACTTGCACCGTACATGCATGCTTTGAGGACTCAGATTCTGGGCCTGCAGCACGTCCAGCAGATTCGGCAGGAAGACTTGTGCCACAGCCCAGCTCTTTCCCATTAAGGATAGTGTGGAACCTGAAGATGTCCCAGCACCTGGGATCCACAAGATGGCAATAGTGTTCACCTATTTTTTTTTCTTTTTCTTTTAAAAAAAACTCATAACAATGTCACTAACTTCTTCTTTCTTAAAAGATAATAATTTTTTTCTTTCTTAACTATTTATTCTTATGATTAACAGTGGCTCATTTGATATCTCTGCAAAGGCTCTAAACAAAAGTTTAATTCCCTATTTATATCTGTGTTTGAAAGTTGATCCCCTCCTTCCTCAAGCATGAATATCTCACCTCTGCTCTCAAACTCCAATGCTACACTGTCCAACACAGTCACCAGCAGCCACACATGCTATTTAAAGTTCTATGAATACAAATTCTTAAAAATTTAAATCCAGTTAATTGTGCAATCCAGTTCATTGTGCAGTCAGGCCAAGGGGCTACCATATTGCAGAGAGCACATATTAGAAGTTCACACCATCACACAAAGTCCTACTGGGTGTCACTAAGCCATGATAATTCAAGGACTCCCATATATTCCCAGGAACTGATATATCAGTTATGAACTGATACATTAGGAACTGAGATGACATGTATTTCTCAGTTACTTTTCTCTCGTTGGAAAAAAATACCTGAAATCTAAAATAAAGGATGGAAAGGCTTACTTAGCACACAGTTTGTGGAGGTTTCAGTCCATAGTCAGCCGGCTCCAAGGCAGACTGGCACATGGCAGAGGGCAGCAATTCACGGTGGTGGAAAGTAGCAAAACAGCCAGAGCAAATGGAAGGAGTAGCGGCACCAAGGGCTGCAGAGAGCAAGTCTGTCTCCCTTACGCTGCACTCAGGCTGTCTGCCCCAGGCTGTTTGTAGCACTCACACCCATAATCCAGCACTGAATCATGAATTAATCACAAATTCTAGAAGTCGGTCCCATGACTGCATGAGGCTTTGGGGGGACAGCTAGACACAAATCGTACCAATGTACAATGTATCTTGCTCTGTGACATTTACATTCTGACAAAGAAATGGCATGGAACAGAAAGATAAAATTACAAAGTAAACTTTCACATATATTTGTGCACACCATACATTTGGAGTACAGCAGCATCTTTTAAAATATTCACATGTAGGCCATATGTTTAGGGTGCAAAATACATTGGCACAATACTGGATAATTTGGGGCAGCTATTGGCTCCTATTATTCTTTTTTTTTTTTTTTTTTTTTTTTTTTTTTTTTTTTTTTTTTTTTTTTTTTTTTTTTTTTTGTCTTTTTGAAACAAGGTACACTATGCAGTTCAGGCTGGCCTTAAACTCACGTTGTAGCTCAGGCTGGTCTCGAACTCACAACAATCCTCCTGCCTCACCCTCCCTAGTGATGGGATTATGGGCATGGCCACCACACCCAGCTGGCTCCTATTATTTTTTAACTTTACTTTTACTCATGAACCCCAGTACAGCACAGGTGCAAAGGAAGCAGGCATCCATCTGATCTAGATTTGATGAAAGACTCCTGAAACCAGAGAATTAGGCAAGTGATATAATGAGATTTTTCCCTGGTCAAGGAGACCAAAAGCAAATTTAGTTCTATTGTGATTGTGGTTGAAATTATCTGCACCTAAGTTTTATTACCCAGAAAATGAAGGATTGGGAAAGGTTATCAGCAAGTTTACTTTCAGTTCTGACTTTCTCTCTTGTATCACAGTCAGTGTCAGGAATCAAAGAGATTTCAAAGTCACAAGATAAAAACAATACATCTACCTTGAGCATTAATTTTATTCAAAGATTTGAGAGGTGAAGTTAAGTACATTGCCATGTAAGTGATTTAAAAATTATCTTTTTATCTCTAAAAGTGCAGACGTGTTATAGAGAAGATAAAGCATGAAACTACAAAGAAATGCTCTGCTTGCAGTGGACTGTTGGAGACACACTCCCAAATCCCTTCAAGAGTCCTTATTCATTCTTTCTTCCTCTAGGGACTGTTCTTAAACATTTGAGAAATGCTTTAATAGCTAAAAAAAAAAAAAAAAAAAGAAACCACTCAAGTGAAAAGTCTTCCAATGACAAGTTTAGAGATTCAACATCAGTTTCGTAAAGTCTCTCAGTCCAGATATTTACTTGTATTAAATCAAAAACAAGAATAAAATTACTTTTAAAGTAAGGGTGTAGCACTTTGTAAGGATGATAGTGGAGACTGTATCAGAAATCTGGACTAAAAAGTGATTAAATTATATTTTTAAAACACTCTAAATTTTCTGAAAGCTAACTAAAATGAAAACTGGTATCATTCTAATTTTTACTAAATGAAGAAAATGGTGGTGTGAGAAAATAGATAATGATCAAAAATTAGACAATCCAGAAGGATCCAATGCGAGTGTATTTTACTAGAAACATTGGGAATGTATGTTGAATATGAAGTTTAATAAGAAGTTGGAAAATGACTGAAAAATAGTTTTCTTATCCATTTTTAGGTTGACCTTGGATAAAGATCAAAAACATATACTGTATTGAACTTAAAACTTTTCAAATCACTTTTATATGAGTTAAAAGCTATTATGTTCCTGAGCAGGGTATTTGAGAGGGCTAACTCATAATAAGAAAATGTGAAAATTAGAAAGGAAGGAGTGTCATCAATGACCTCTTCCTATTTATGCTAAGTGCTGCCTTTTATTTTGCACCCTAAGATGCCAGAAGAGATCTATATACACAAGGGGGTTAGCTGTTGGCACCAGAGAGCTCACACAGAGCCCTTATACAGACAGCTGTTATCCCTGAAAAGAAACTCCCAGCAAGCACTTGTTTATCCAACATCCATTGTAAATTGAGAAGGGAAGACATTGTTATCATTTTTCTTAGACTTTCAAGTAGTAGTAATGGTATGTACTGATCAGTGGATAGTTTTTCTTATTTTATGCTACACAAACAACATTTATTTAGCATCTTGGTTTTTTTGTTTGTCTGATTGGTTATTGGTTTGTTTGTTTGTTTGTTTGTTTTGATGGTAGCTCCAGGTATTGAAGCCAGGCTCTCTATATAAAATGCTAAGTATTTGTCTCAATTACTCTTCTCTCCTTGCTGGGACAAATACCCAGCATCCAAAACAAAAGAAGGAAAAATTTATTCAGCTCACAGTTACTGGAGGTTTCCATCTATACTTGGCTGGCTCCAAGGTAGAGTGGCACATGGCAGAGGGTATCAGTTTATGGCAGCAGCAAAGAGCAAAAGGACCAAGGGAGGAGGAGCAGTAACAGTGGCAACAGAGAACAATGGCTACAGACACGAAGTCTGTCTCTCTGTCTGTCTTATATTACATTCAGGCTCTCTTCCCCAGGCTAGGGGAAGTACACACACCCATAATCTCAGCAGTGATAAGAACCGTAATCCCAGCCTTGGATCACCCATAATCCCAGTGAATCATGAGATAATCACAAACTCTGGAAGACCCCTACCTCATTCCTGCATGAGGCTTTAGGGGGACAACTAGACACAAATCACAACAGTACTGCATCACAGTTAAACCAGCTCTCTTAGAATTAGAAAACTATTCTTTTACATGCCCATTGGAAGAGAAAGACAGACACAAAAAGGACACACTTACTTAGAATTTGTTTGCCAGTCAAGTGAGGAACCATTTTTTATTTTAAAATGGTTTTATCAATATTAACTCTAATAACTGCAACCAAGAAGTCCCAAACTCTATTATGCATTTGGTTGGGTAAATCAGTATTTAAAAAAAAAAAAAATCTTTCTATAAAAACAAAAGCAAATATGGAGCCACGGAGATGGTTCAGTGGAATAAGTGCTTCCCTGGCAAGCACAAGGGCCTGAGTTCAATCCCCGGTTCCGCAAAAAAAAAAAAAAATCAAATAAAAACAAAAAGGTTGCTAGGTTGAAAGATCAATGTGTAAAATTTTAAAAAATGTATTCAATATCTTAGAACATTGCTTTCAGAAGTAGGAAGTGTATCACCCGAGAATCTTATTTAAAACTTTGAGTTGTCGTTCAGTAGGCCGCAACTGGGATTGGAAGTCAACACTGATGAAATTCACATTGGTATGGATGATGCTGGGCACTAGTCTATATTTCAAGTAATAATTTTTTTTTCCTTTTTCTTTTCTTTGTTTATTTTGCCAACTCAGCACATCCTGAGGGTGGGGCTGGTGCTACCTATATGTGATGCCGGGGATCGAACTGTGGTCCCCTGCACCTGTCTAACCTTGCCTAAGCAGGCGCTTTAGATCACCGAACTATCTCACCTGCCCTCAAGTAATAAGATTTTAGAACATGTTCAGCCAACTTCCCACCTTGAGAAAGATGTCATTCATATAATGAAAGCGAGTAATGGTTTTAATAGGCTTTTGTATTCTCTTTCGATCAAGATTAGTTTATTACTGTGATTATGACTGCATTTTTGAGAAGGAATCATTATTTTATTATTGTGCTATAAACCAAGCTCCCTTCATATCTCAAGTGAAAGTCAGTTGTCCTTTGTCTGGGATTCCTACCTGGAGTCTCTGCTGTTTGCAGTCTAAAGATACAGGATGTGTGTGTTTGCTTTCTGGGTTTTTTTTTTTTCCTTAAGTCATTTTCACATTTATAGGAAAAGAATACATGGAATAATTTAAAGCCAGGCAGTGTAAAGCTTAATGCTCTGAATGACTGTTATAACTAGACGTCTTCTGCAAGAATCAGTGTTCTGTTAAAAGTTTTATCTGTGGACAGAATTTGTCCACTCAGCCTTGAACTCTGGAAGAGCCATGGAATGTGATGAGACCCCAAGGAAGGAGGGGAAATGTCTACTGCTCAGAGGCCCACAGCTCTGTACCTCCTTCAGCAGGAACCAAGAACCAGTCCAGGCCACTATGATCATTCAGATCTTTTCCAGGGCACAACCAGAGGCTGTGTGTTTGGCAATAAGAAATTTCTAAAAGGAGCTCATCATGCAAAAGCGTTTTTCCAGGTGAAAACACCAAATAAAAAGTGCTTTGGCTTGCTAAAAATTCTGTACTTGAATAAAATTTATTTAATTTTGAGCTTCCTCCACAGAGTTCTAGGGGCCTTCCCTGCTGTGCTGTACCAAAACACAAAGCAAAGCCAGTCCTCTCCCCCACTGCAGAGTGAACACAAGTGCAAGCTGAGAGAAATGTTTCTGGAATCAATCCAGAAACAACAGTTCACTCTCTGTAGTAAAGGGAAGACTCATAGGCCTTGGAATTTGGTGGCTTCTGGGTTGACTCACTTGTTTAAATAAAAAACATCAATTTTCTAGACAAAATTGACTATGATGTATCAAATTTAATTTGCATTGAAAATAATTTTTTCTTCATTCAAAAATAACTGTATGATCTACTTGAATATTGAAGAACATACAGAAAAGGTAGGCACCTTGTAATGGGTTGGGCTGGAATTGTACTACAGTGGAATGAAAAGAATGATGTATTCTTTTCCTTAAGGAAAGGAGTTGTGGAAAAAAAAATAATAAAAGGTAGAGCTCCAAGTAGTTAGTGTTAGGGAAATTTTACACTCAGGGAAGGCAGAAAGAAAAAAGCCATGAAAGACTGAGAAAAGAAGTGGTCAGAAAATACCAAAAGCCCAATAGAATGCCTTGGCACAGAATCAGAAGAAGAGAACGGCTCAAGGCACCCAACACTGGTGGCGCACTTAGGAAAGCTCAACAGGCTTACATTCATGTAAGCCATTGGATTTCACAAATACCTGGTCATTATTCTGCTTTGCATGTGTAACTTCATTATATTCTATGAAAATGAGGTAGAAATGGTTACAATGAAAGGATGATGCAGTGACAAGGAACTGGTGAAGATTTGTGTGGAAGAAATTAAGAAGAAATAACAAAATTCAGATTTTTGAAAGCAAGACAGAGAAAACACACATATCAATATAACAGGAGTTCCATGCTGGTTTTTTGGGCCATGGTTTCCTGCATGGCAGTGCCATTTCTGACAAGGATGAGTTGGACCAGTACCAGGCCAGGAGAGTATTCTGAAATAGTTGAAGAATTAATCAGAGAGATACACATGATTTATGCATAGAAACGTAGGTAGATTTGGAGACTTATAATGTAATATAGGAATTATCCTAAAACATACATTATAAAAATATTGCCTATTTCTTTAATTATGCTGAGTCATCAGTTGCATTCCTTGGCACACATCCTTAGAAAATAGTTGTCTGTTACTCTTCTCTTGTTGCTGGGACAAATACCCAACACCCAAAATGAAGGAAGGCAAGGTTTAGCTCACAGTTACAGGAGGTTTCAGTCCACACTCAGAAGGCTCCAAGGCAGTGTCACAGGGCAGAGAGCATCAATTCATGGCGGTAGCAAAGAGAAAGAGGAGCCAAGGGAGGAGTAGCAGCAACAATAGCAACAGAGATGAAGTCTGTCTCTCTTAAATTACACTCAGGCTCTCTGCCCCAAGCTGGGGGAAGTATTCACACCCATAATCCCAACAGTACTAAAATCCATAATCCCAGTCTTAGACTATCCATAATCCCAATGGATAATAAGTTAATCACAAACTCTAGAAGTCCCCACCCCATGACTACATGAGGCTTTGGGGAACTAGATACAAACCAGGAAACTTCTCCTAAACAAACAGCATATTCATTTTATGTAGATGTCACTGCTAGAGTGAGATCAGCCAATAGGGAAACAAAGGCTTGAGTTTATAAGTAAAAGGCTTGGAGGAAGTTCTGCTCCAGACCATGAGCCATAACTTGCCTCACTGATACACACTATAATCATTACTTCATTACTTTCTGTGGTGAACTGTCAGCCTCCCTTCTCTAGTCCTTGATGGGAAATAAATGCCTACATAAGCAATAATGCTCCTGGCATTACATAGCCAACAATAGACAAAACTTCCAAATTCCTTGGTTTGAGATCAATCCCGTATCTGTAACTCAAATATATCTTCCTGTTTAGCTTGGTTTATAACAGAGACCTGAAATGACTCAACATTTGATGTATTTGATAATTGGTCCACAGAATAGAAAATCTGAGAGGATTTGTCAAAGGAATGTATCATCATTTTAAAAAATTTCATACATTCAGTAAAAATGAGATACAAAATAACTGTTATAAAAGTTTTGTTGATTATTTTATGAGGGCTAGTTGTACCAAAAAGACTGTCTGATTACCAGTTGCTACTCTGTCAAATAAGCAAAAGTGTGTTCAGGGTGCTACAACAAAATGCCATAAGCTAAGTGGTTTATGAACAACAGAGATTTTTCACAGTTCTAGAAGCTGAAAAGTGTAAGGTCAAAGCAGAATCAGTGTCTGATGAGGGTCTGCTTTCTGACCTACAAGGGTACCTCTTGTGCCCTCATATGGTACTGGAGACAACAGCTCTCTCTCGGAGCTCTGACATGGATGCTCATAGCAATCAATGGCCCCATCCCCAAGACCTAATCAGTGCCCTGAGGCCCTTTCTCCTACTGCCACCACCACCTTAAGCCTGAGGATTTTTAGCATATCAATTCAGGAACTGGAATTGAAGAGAGCAAGGCAAAGCATGCAGTTCTTGGAACACATTGAACAATTCTTGACTTTTTTTTTTCTCTTCTATAACTCACATAAATTTATAGTATCCCTGGATAAGGATTTGTTCCTGCCATCTAGTTACCAAGATACATATACATGTATATGTTGCTTGGCCCTGGATACTGTTGTCATTGAGCCACCCAAACTGAATTATCTAGCTCTTTTCTGAGGGTATAAATCGAAGTACTTTTTGACCTGCTCAAGAGTATAGTTTAAGTGAAACAGTGTTTTTCTGGCTGATATGGGGATTAACTATAAATTTGGACTCATTAATACTATGTTCAGAACTGTCTTGGTTAACATTGGTTAAAGAATTTTTACACTAAAATACATTCATTTTAGAATGCAGTCTCATGATAGTGTATCAGCATTGTTAGAATGGACACTGCTCTAATAGTATCTTAAAG